>OZ024918.1:43358145-43390645 GCA_964017125.1 Flabesymbios commensalis
CTTGCAGCCTGTTGGCTACTATCTTTTCTAAGACTTTGGAAATGAAACTTAAGTTGGATACAGGCCTGTAATTTTGCAGCTCGTTTTTAGCAGAGAAGTGTACTGAGGGCAAGGCCGACTCCGCTATAATCACCTATTTTATACCATCGATGTCATGCAAGCAGTAGCGCCCCCACGGGAGTGAGCCTCCTAATAAGTGACAGCCGGCGGGCCATTATGAAAGCTCAAAAGGGACATTATCTCCTTCTTGTGTGATTTAGATGTACGCCCTCGCCACACAGTCGTTCGTCCTCGCCACACGGTCGTTCGTCCTCGCCACACCGTCGTTCGTCCTCGCCACACCGTCGTTCGCCCTCGCCACACAGTCGTTCGTCCTCGCCACACGGTCGTTCGTCCTCGCCACACCGTCGTTCGTCCTCGCCACATCGTCGTCCGCCCTCGCCACACAGTCGTTCGTCCTCGCCACACGGTCGTTCGTCCTCGCCACACCGTCATTCGTCCTCGCCACACCGTCGTTCGTCCTCGCCACACGGTCGCTCGTCCTCGCCACACCGTCATTCCTCCTCGCCACACCACCGTTCGTCCTCGCCAGAGTAATGTTCTCCCCTACCTGGCCCAATGTTTGCCCCTGCCAGGGCCAACGTTCGTCCTTGCCAGAGTTATGGTTTCCCCTGCCTGGTCCAATGTTCTCCCCTGCCTGAGTCATGTTCTCCCCTGCCCCTGCCAGGCCAAATGTTTGTCACAGCCAGGCGCTGTTGATATCTTATAGCGGGGGCGAGCGACGTCCAGCGGGGGCGAACGGTAAGGGCGATGATGAAGGTAGGCGGTCAAATTATCTCTCATTTTTAGACTGCGTTCAATAAACACACGTGCTGCAGATTATCTTTATTAATATCAACAGAGTCCGCAGATTTATTACTTTCATTCTATGGTCTAACTGACACTAGGCCTAAGCTTGGCCTCGGTGACTATAAAATGTGTCATTGTTATGATATTATGAGTAGGAGTTAATATTTAATTATATATAGGCCTATATATATATATATAAATTGTTTGCGTTTTCCTCGTCTCAGAATAACCATGAGTAACCATGAATAACGATGAATACCATAGGCATGATAGGGGCCTACCAGCCTACCTATTGTCTGTAGGCCCTATTGGCCTAGACTCTAGGCCTATACCATGTTTTTTACAGCACTTAAATTTATAACAAAGACCATAGGCCTACACATCAATTACGCAAAAATCAAGCCCTACCATTAAAATGTACATTTTCAATTTCAACTAAAAAATAGGCCTACGTTATTTGCTTCAGTCTGAGCATTCGTGCCGCTAATCTCTTGGCAATTACAGACTAAAATATAATATAACTTTTTTATATTGACGATTTTTCTGAAAAAAGACGCCTACATTTCATAATTATTCGAGCATAGACGTTTAATAGAGTAAATAGCCTAGTTATTGCTAAGAAATATGGGATCACAAATTTCGTGATTCATAAGAACAGAATGGTGTGAAGTGCTTTTAACATCATTGTTAATATGCACCTACATCTTGATACCAACATGAATTTATAAAACTTCTTAAACACATAGCATTATTTCACGATATTATCTATCTATATCAATCAATTAAGTTGTGAGCGTCAAAGCGTGCACAGTTTAGCAGCGTTACGTCATCAAAGTGGCCTCCCCCACACACATAAGTCAATTTACCATCGTTTGCTAAATGCTGGTACTGCATCGTAGACGGTGTGTCAGCAATAAACCAACATTGACTACGTTGACTATCCTATTGTATATCGGAATATTGTATAATCAGAAAATATTCAAAATTCATGAGAACCCATAATGACCCGATCACCCCACCCTCTCGTCATCATCTGTACATCATTGATTTCATCACTGTTTTCGTAAAGCCACTTAAATGCCCATTTGTGCCTAAAAGTGATGTTAAACCTATTTTACTGGTACTTAAATCGAGATAAAGTATAAAACTACAGGTTATTTAGCCATTCAATCCGCTTGATCAGTGTGAGTAGGCAGTTTATCACAGCTCTATGTGCTTTTTTAAATAAGAAATATAGGCCTATATAAAATTAATTAATAACTCCTACTCATAATATCATAGCAATGACACATTTTATAGTCACCGAGGCCAAGCCTAGGCCTAGTGTCAGTTAGACCGTAGAATGAAAGTAATAAATCAGCGGACTCTGTTGATATTAATAAAGATAATCTGCAGCACGTGTGTATATTGAACGCGGTCTAAAAATGAGAGATAATTTGACCGCGAACCTACCTTCATCATCGCCCTTACCGTTCGCCCCCACTGGACGTCGCTTGCCCCCGCTATAAGATATCAACAGCGCCTGGCTGTGACAAACATTTGGCCTGGCAGGGGCAGGGGAGAACATGACTCAGGCAGGGGAGAACAGTGGACCAGGCAGGAGAAACCATGACTCTGGCAAGGACGAACGTTGGCCCTGGCAGGGGCAAACATTGGGCCAGGTAGGGGAGAACATTACTCTGGCGAGGACGAACGGTGGTGTGGCGAGGACGAATGACGGTGTGGCGAGGACGAACGACGGTGTGGCGAGGACGAACGACCGTGTGGCAAGGACGAACGACTGTGTGGCGAGGGCGAACGACGGTGTGGCGAGGACGAACGACGGTGTGGCGAGGACGAACGACCGTGTGGCAAGGACGAACGACTGTGTGGCGAGGGCGAACGACGGTGTGGCGAGGACGAACGACGGTGTGGCGAGGACGAACGACCGTGTGGCGAGGACGAACGACTGTGTGGCGAGGGCGTACATCTAAATCACACGAGAAGGAGATAATGTCCCTTTTGAGCTTTCATAGGGCCATACACATACAGTGCAGCCTCACACAACCACCTACATTTGCCGCAGAAGTTTAGTAAAAAACGGCCTAATTTTCGATTTTTAAACAATGCAATTCAATAATAATAATATAGTCGAAATAAAAGCATACTTTACTTTGTAATAATTGCTATTTTAGTATAATTCCATGAAACCATTCTATAATCATCTGAAACCGGACTGACAACATCAGAATAATTCTGGCTCTCACAGTGACACAACACCAGTACAGTAGACAAGGTCCCCGGGGTGGTTGTGTTGGAAAAATGTTGTTCTAATGTTGGCCCAAGCGTGACAGGACATTTTGGGCGATATTATGCTGACGTTGTGGCCAGTATTAACTGTGGACAATACTCCCATTATATAGAACCTTCTTGGCATGAGTAGGGCCTATACCTACGAATGTTGACAACATTAAAGTTGATATTTAGGGGGCCACCATTCAATCTCCAGGTGAGCAGAGGGGGGGGGGGCTGGAGTATTTTTACAATAAATTTTTTGAGACTGAATTTTCATGAAATAAATAATTGTCTGAAGGACATGTAGGGCCTAAATAAATTGTTAATGGCTTTCAAAAAATGTTTGGCCTCGATCCCTTTGATCAGCAGCAATAAAAGATGCTTTAATTTGTGAAGCACGCTTCACTCGTCTTCTTAACCTCTACATCAATACTAAGCTTACTTTGGGATCCCACTTTGTAGAAAAAAGTATATAAAATGTGAAATAAATAGAGGTCTATTTTGCTTGAGGCAAAGTGTGAAATAAATAAAATATTGCAGGGAGGAGGAGGTAAAATAAATAATTTGTTCAGCTCGAAACCTCCAGCCCCCCCCCCCCTAATAATTGAATAGTGGCCCCCTTTTACAACACTTGGCTGTTCTCCTCCATATCCACTGTCAAAAATGTCTAATAAAACCTGCACAGCTAGCTGAATGTGCCAGTGGAGCACTTTTTACTTATTTATAGGCCTAGTAAATTATATGCCTAGAGGCGTAGGCCTACTGCAATATCTAAATGCAAGTTTCAAGGAATTTTCTACACATAACTACTTTTTATACGCTGGCACATTTTAAACTGTTTTTTTCTGTATTAAGCCTACTGAGGGGCTATTCACCATCAGCCTAAGATATATAGTAATTTTCATGGACAGATGAGCGCAAAAGTATTATTGCAGCCCACCTCCATGGCATTTTTAACCATCAATAACACAAATATGCTACTTACATGTTTGATATTTAAAACTCAAAGTATAAGCCAAAAGTAAAATAGCAGATAAGAAATAGATTTTGAAAAAAAAGTTTGAGAATTGAAACCACCAGGATTTTGAAAGAGAGAGCCAGAAGTGAATTTGGTAAAAATACTAAAACGCAAAAAAAAAAGATTATAACCCAAATTTAGCCCGAATTAAAATAGCAGATAGAAAATATATATTGGCACATTGATAAAAAAACATTTACATTGTCATCACTAGGCTACACAGTAAACAATGATACAAAATACAATGAACATTACAACACATAATCATGCTTAACAAAATGTGGTACCATGGGTACTGTAATACCATAACATGATAGATTCACTTTGCTATGAACTTAGCAAATTTGTAACAATCAAGGAACATGCTCACCAGTATTAATTTAATTATTCAAATAAAAAACCTGAAAAGTATATATATTCAAACATATTATCTATTTTAAATTTACAATGATATATTATGTTGATAACGAAGGAATTGAAATATTCTCTTGCAGAGGACACTAGACTTCCTGCTTTCTTCAAATATTACTTGGTTTTAGAAGAAATTGACAAACACGGGTACACATCTTTGAGAAATTTCCACCATAATCACCCCTCTTTATATAGAAGTGACAATGGCGTAAATTACATTGATGAGGCATATGTTAGCTAAAATAATCTCTAAACCCAAACAATGTCACAATAAATAATTCATAATCATGATAAGAAAATTGTATAACTATCAGACCAATCTATATTAATTTAGTAAATAATATTATAGGCTAGACATGACTGATGTAATTTTGGATTTTTTTAAAATTGAGATTGGTGTTGGGACAATATACAACTAGGCCCATACTCCCTGCAGTGCAGAACCAAAAGGCAGTATTTGCTCGATCGTACAGTGAGCAGATACTGCCTTTTGGTTTTGCACTTTAAAATAGGATTATATAGAGATATAGGCCTTACCAGTGCCAAATCCAGGATAGGAGTAAAATGAGGCGCCATGGGTTTTTGGGGTCTGGCCGTCAAAAGTTATGTAAATTTAGGCCACCTTATTCAGGTTAAAATAGTGATGGTGTGAGCTGCCCATATCGGGCTATATTATTAAATGTGACCTACGGTATCTGCACAAAATTAGTTGAATTGAGTATATTTCAGAAAACTACATACAGGTTAGGCATACGATCGTGAAAGGTAGAAACAGGGACAATTTTTTTCAAAAAATCCCTGCAGGAATTCTAACACTGATTATTATATATTATTTTAGGAAATGTATGTCTCAAAATTATGTAGAATTCCCACTGTAAGCAGCTAAGAAGGTAGGTTTCCATATGGAAGTAGTCTGTTTATTATCTAATTACATAGGGAAAAAATAAATCTTGACGGGAAATCAGGAAATGACTAACACTAGCATTTAGAAATTCTGTGGAAAAGGCCTCTCGGGGTAGACCTACTTTACCCTCAATTAGCTTCATACTGTACCATAATCAAATAAAGCTTTGAACATATGACATTTTTTTCTGTTATGTCCCATTCAACGCCAGAAGACAGTATCTGCTCACTCTACAAGTAAGAGGATACTGTTTTTTCACTTTACAAAGGAGTATTATAGGCTATAGCTCATATAGTATATAGCCTAATAACTAATTATACAGGCATACAACTTGTTAGGTTAGGCCTTAATTATATTTTACCATAATGATCATAATTAGCTAGATCTATAGGACGATAACTAGCCGGTATGCAGTGTTTGTGATCTGTCGTCATGTCGTCGACAAGCTTTCACCCCTGACGAAAAAACATTCCATTCTGACGACAATTTTCAGAAATCATTTCCAGAAATATTTTTCAGTGTTTCATTAGCAGTGCCGGATCCAGGATCGGAAAAAAGGGGGGCGCCCGGGGTTTTGGGGGCTTTCCCCTAAGATATTTTGGTAAATTTTAGCCAATTTAGGGGACTTTTTAAAGTATTTGGCGAGAATAAGGGGGGTCGCCCCCCCCCCCCTGGATGCGCCACTGATTAGTAAAAAATGAGTTGTTTCAAAGCTTGAAATGCACCTTTAGATATCACTAGAAGCCATTTGAAGCCTTCTCTGAAAAAAAATCCCCGGATCCCCCCCCCCTGCGTTGCGACAGCCTCCGGTTGCCGTTTTTCGCGCCTGCGTGCTGACTCCAACACCAGGTTTGGAGTCAGAATCCTTATATTGCCCGACTCCGACTTTATTCAGAGCCAGAAACATTTGTATGCAAATATCTCTGCGATAGAACATTCCTAATGCTAGAGCATGTTCTGCCTGTGCCATGTACTGACAGTGACCAACTGGTGACCATGTAGGCTACCTGTGACTGTGTAGGCCTTGGCCTACAGGAGTAGACCTACAGTACAGCCACAGGGCTCTTCCATGACAAGTTCACTCACAATACTATTGTGTTCATCACAATAATTATTGTGTTCCCTCACAATAATCTAGCAGTAAACAAAAAGAAAATGTCTCTTCAGCCTGGGGGCTGTTTATCAGCGACTCAACCGGGACCCCCTCTCCCATTTCTGCCCTGGCCTCAACTTGGCTTGGGCTTGGCCCGTGACAGAGGTGCCTTGGCCCTGGCAGCTTGATTTGAATGCCTGTCATCAGTTGCCATCGCCTTTGCTTTACCATGTTTACAGGCTCTAGAAACTAAGCCTACATCTACAACACATGTAGCCTATTGTGGCTAATTTAATTGTAAAAGGCTGTTATTATCGTCTATTTGGTCTTTATCGTGGAATAAAAAGGCTTTTATAACAGAAATGAGCAACTGCATGCAGACGACTTGTTGACTGGTAGGCTACCTGATCTGAGACGACCAATCCTACTACGATTCACACTTCTACTCGTTGTATCCGACACTGACAACATGACAACCCTTGTAATCTGAGTCAGCTGAAAGAGAGGGAATTGCTTACGATATTACCATAATCATTTGTTATTTTCCAATACAGTACATATTTCCCTTCGTACACTCGCATTTTCAGCACACTAACACTATCAGAGTGAGTTGTTCACATCGTGACATCGCCATTGCTACTACTACGGCTCACTCCCGTAGAGGGCGCTGTAAAATAACAAGACTAGTAGCGGCCCTGGCGCCTAAATGAGAGAGTCGGCCTTCCCCTCAGTACACATCTCTGTTTTTAGGAAGAGATGTTTTTTTCAGTAGTGGTCTCACATAAGCTTCTTTGAAATTTTGAGGAAATGTATCAGTTTCCATTGAAATGTTAATTATGTCAGTGATGGGAGTTATTAATATGTCAAGACAATTTTTCAACACGCTTGTAGGAATGGGATCCAGATCACATGATTTTGACGATGAGCTTAAAATAAGTGTTTTAATTTCATCTTCTGACGCATGTTTAAAAACGTTCATTTTGGATCTATTTTCTGGAATATTGTGGAATATTCTGTACTTTATCTGGAAATTTGGAACGGATAGTTTCAATTTTATCCACAAAATACCTAGAGAAATGATCACAAAGTGATTTTACTGATGTGAATTCTGGCAGAGCAGGAGGTGGAATTATATGCAGAATGTTATTTATTGAATTCCAAAGGCGACGGGGATTGTCCGAATTTTCTGCAATAACATCAGCTAAATATTTCGATTTTGCTTTTGTCATCATTCTATCAGGGATTATTTGTTATTATAATATCTCTGATTCTATTACACAGGTGGCATTGTTGTTTGTAACGAGAACGATCTAGATGTGTGCGAGATCTGCGCCATTTTCGTTCGAGATTGTGGCGAAGGGTTTTAGCCTTCATTATTTCCGGAGTCATCCATGGAGTTGGTGGTTTTCTGGGCAGAGTCTTTGTACTTACAGGAGCGTGTTTGTCTAAAATAGAGCTAAGAGCAGAATCATACTGCTGAAATAGTGCCGAGAGATCTTTCTCTGGTTTCTTTATTAGATCCGAACTGAGAATATCTAAATGAAACGATTCATAATAAATTTTGTTTATTTTACGAAACGATATTTTTTCTTTGTTCCCTTTCGTCTTACAACAGTCAATTTCTGATATGACCGCAAGATGGTCCGAGATATCTGCTGCCGAAAAAACTGATTTGATACAATTAGAAATGCGTTTGGTGATTAGCAGATCTAGCCAATGACCATGACCATGAGTTGGAAAATTAACATGCTGCTTCAAATCGAAACATGTGAGGATTTCATTGAATTTGTTGGTGTTTCCATTTGAATTATCTAGATGTAAGTTGAGATCTCCCAGTATATACAAATTGTCATGCAGTGAAATTATGTTCTCTAGTAGATCTTGAAATTCATAAAAAAATTGACATGTACCGTTTTGAAGCCTATACAGGCAGACAACGAAACCACTGAACGAATTGTTTCCGATACGTGCAAAGATCGCTTCGAACGTTTTAAATGATGGCAGAGGATGAATGTCAGTTTTGAATTGGTCAGACACTAGTATGCCTACACCTCCTCCTGCCCGCTGATCTGCGCGAGGCTCGTGAAAAAACGAGTAGCCAGGAGGTGAGATATCACCTATCGTTGATTTCGTTTCATCATGTTTTAACCATGTTTCTGTCACTGCCCCAATGTCCAAATTTTTAGATGTTACATATTCGGAGAAGGGAGCAGTTTTAGGTTTGATAGATCGAACATTCATTGTTGCAATTTTGATTCTTTCATTTGGACCAGAGGGACCCGGATTTAAGCTGACATCTCTTGCCAGTAGAAGTAAGATAGCCAATTTAAAAAATGGTCGAGAAGGTGGTAGTGGAAGTAATTTCCGAATGAAACATACATTTAAAAGAGGTAATTTTGCTTTGACCGAATTAGAGAACATGATGGTTGTTAATGATGGAGGTTGGTGACAATTTGTTTCAAATATTGTTGGGCCACAGGGGGCCACTTCATCGTCTAGCTTATGTATAAATGACACTGCTGTTATGAAAAGAGTGAATATGAAAAAAAATTAGAGATGGGTCGGTGGTTAAAAAATCTGTTGATTGACGGCGGCTGCAATGCAATCTAGGATACCTGCGGAGAGGATGGTTATGCCTATTAAATGTGTATGGTTTGATCGTCAGCTGCCTGTATGCCGCCTACGATATCTAAGATTCCTATGGGTAATGTTGGGCCAAAAGGATGCCTATAGTTTGATCGTCAGCTGCCTGTATGCCGCCTACGATATCTAAGATTCCTACGGATAATGTTGGACCAATATGATGCCTATAGTTTGATCGTCAGCAGCTTGTACATGTTGTAGGCCGCCTACGATATCTACAATTCCTATCGGTAATTATGACACTACGTTTATTTATTTACTTTAAATTGTCGCCGCATACTATATCTAAGTTTCCTATGGGTTATGTTGGGCCAATGTTGGGCCAATGTTAGCGAAAATAACTAGGCTTATTACTGTTTTTAAATTATTCTGACCACCTACGATTCTGCATATTATTATGATACTGATGCTAATTTCTTTATACTATTTAGAAAATTATGCTATAATTTGTATAGAAATGGTGACTTATCCGTTTAATCCAACTGAGTGTCCATTGAGTGTTCCTTGTTGATTTCCTGACAGTCTCCTAATCCATTTTAATCTTGCGTTCTGTTTTCCATCCGTTGTTTAATTACACGTTTTTGAACTCTGCATACTATATACGTGATGTTTAGCTAATTATTTTCTAATTGTGAAGTTTAATTATGGTAGAAATGTGTGATTTTATCCCTTGTCGGAAAGAATTTTGCAAATGGCCTCTAGTCCTCAAGCTATTCAGCACAATTTATGAAATCATGCAATCATGCATTTATGCATTCATTCATGCATAAATGTATTCATGTATTCATGCATTTATGGATTTATGCATTCATGCATTCATGCATTCATGCATTCATGTATTCATGCAGTCATGCATTAATACATTTATTCATGCATGAATTAATGCATGCGTTTATTCATGTATTTATTCATTCATTTATTCATTCATTCACCCATTTATTTATTCATTCATTTATTCATCCATTTATTCATTCATTCATTTATTTATTTATTATGCATTTATTTATTTATTTGTTTATTCATTTATTAATTTATTCATTTATTTATTTATTTATTCATTCATCTATTTATTTATTCATTAATTCATTCATTCATTCATTCATTCATTCATTCATTCATTCATTCATTCATTCATTCATTCATTCATTCATTCATTCATTCATTCATTCATTCATTCATTCATTCATTCATTCATTCATTCATTCATTCATTCATTCATTCATTCATTCATTCATTCATTCATTCATTCATACATCCATTCATTCATTCATTCATTCATTCATTCATTCATTCATTCATTCATTCACGCACCAAAACAGACACTGCGAAAAAGCGTAGTATTTGCCTGAATAAAACTTCTGCAGAATTTTACACATAGTCAAACACAAACGTTACATACTATACTTACTTTAAGCTTTGTTATTTTACCAATTCTCAGTCACGACATAGACATTTCCATATATTGTTCAGTATTTACAGCTAAAATCTCCCAAAACTCAAAGAAAGAGTCAGTTAACATGTTGTACATAAATGAGAAGAAGGAGCTGAAAGTGAAAGATAAGTTGGGCAACATTGTACCATCATTGACTCAATGTCTCGTTTTGGGGCCGACTTGAACGGAGATAGGGACGCTAATATAATGTTAGTAGAATATCGGGCCAGCGTCGCACAAGGTGGGTCAAAGTTCTACCAGCATTGGTTCAACATCTCGTGTTAGCTGGGTAGCTTGTGATGATAGGATAGTCATCCTTCAGAAAGCGAAAACAAGCGATACTTCATTATCAGAATCTGAAAAGGCGTGCTCAGGCCGCGGGATAGAGTCAACATAACACATGATCATCACAGAAACAGATAGTTTAGGCCACAATACTTTTTTCAATGTCAATTGCAAAAAAAAATCATTAGAGGAGATAGAAACATTGATCTGGCTGTGGTTTTGCTTGTTTTTTCATCTCTCCCATGGACTCTTTTATACATAAAAAAAATTATTTTGTCCCCCTCATTAACTTTTCCGCAAATTTGTCCAACTTTTTTTTGTTGCTCTCAATAACTTTTCCAAAAATATGTCTAAAGTTTTTATTTTTATAAATGTTTTTTTTTGTGCTGTATAAATGCTACATATGTGTACAGAGGATTAACCTTTTACCCGCTAGGCGCGACTAGTGTCGTTTAAATCTGATTGTAATAACCTATCAAATTATCGGTATTTGGGAATGAAATGTGTGTTTCAACATCAACATTATTTTGTAATCTATTGGTGTCAAAACAAACAAATATAATTTAAATGCTCACCCATTTGACATTGTGTGTCACGGTATAGCGAGAAACCACTGCACAACACTAACTGGTCGAAAGTTCGATCTTTACCAATCAGATGTATCCAATCAGATAGAATTCTATTGTCACAGCTACAATTAAAAAGAAATTCACGAAATTTGTTTTCCACGGCAAGTTAACTTTCCACAATATTGAAAAAAAATCCAAGCTCACCCGTACACCAGTCCTGCTATATCAATATTTCAGCTTTAATTTAATTGAAAACAAAATTCGATTTATACTAATAATAATAACGTCCTTATTTAAGAAGGGTACATATATAGGCATACAAGATATTACACCTGTAACTTTTAAACGTGGATTTATTCTATGTATTTAAAGTCAGAAAATGAAAAATATAAAAGCAAAATGAAGAAAAAAAGTTAAAATTATATTCTGTGAATGATTTTTATATCTAAATAAAGACTATTTTGATAACGTGACACAGATTGGCATGCTGACTTCTGTTTTCCCATTTAGGCCTGAATTTACCATCCACTGCAAGGAGGGAATTGCAATTGCAATTACCGACTTGTAGTGGATAAAGATGACTTCACGAGGGTAGCAAATAAAAATAGAGATGTTGTAATTATTAAAACAGTTCCATGAATATATCCGTTCCAAAACGCCTACGTCTTAGGGAGGTAAACATGTTCTTGGAGATGCAAAATGATTCATTGATGCATCGCAAATCAGTTATTGCAATAACAAACAGCGGTATCTGCTTACTTGTAATGTGAGAAGTTGCTGCTGTTTGTCGTTGCATTACACGGTAATTGGTTTCTGACAGACGTCACTGATTGCTTATGGTATTGCCATCGGCAGGGTTTCCATTTCAATGTGATTAACGCGGTGTCGTCTTTGTCTGTGCTATCCGCAAATGTAACGATAATAAGCCCAAGGCGTGTAAAATGGAAGTTACCAGACCTGAGCCTAGTTAGGAGCAGCTCGCATCTTTCTCCACAGGGGCTCGGTTCCCGATTCGTGCTTGATGTGTAGATTACCAAAGCATCATCCTGATGAAGGGAGTCGTTGTGGGCAACACGGAGCTGTTTACGGCTCTTGTCTGTGTAGATTTTAATGTAGTACGTTGCAATAAAGGCGGGAGCTGTTTGCAAGAGCGGGGTGTTTGCTCTGTATGTGTTGATTTTAAAGTCGATGTATTGAAAGGCGGGGTTTGTTTGCCTTGTTTGTGTTGATTTGACCCTTTCAATCCTGAATTTAAAATTGTCATCTTCATCCACTAGAAGCCGCGAATTGCTGTCGCAATTCTCGACTTGTAGTGGATGAAGATGATTTGATGTGGTTTAAAAGGTAAATAAAATTCCCATGTATTTGTAAACCAGTTTCATGGACATTTTTATTCTGAAACCCTCGGCAGTAGAAAAAATAAGTCTGTTTTTAGGGATGTAAAATGGTGCATTAATGCATCGTCAGGGCTTAAAGGGTTAAAAATCAATGTACGCGAGGCGGAAGCTGTTGATTCTTCGTCACTTTGGATATGAAAGGGTTTATCTGCCATTTTACAAAGTGGCAGATACACCTTTCCAAAGGGACGTCTTGTTCCAGATGTGCTATTTTTATGTCATCTTAACCAGGGGTCTGGCGGGACGAATGGTTGCCAGCTGTTGGCTTCGTCAATCTACGGAGCGTTAGCAGATTTCGTACGGAAGCTAATTAGAGTAAATTAATGTCACCTACAGAGGCGACAAACACGAGACGTTGCCCCAACTGATGTTTGTTTAATGTTGGGCCGGCGTCAATGACGATGGGCCAACATTAAAACAACATTTGCAAAGGGGAGAGGGGTTGCTACAACGCTGCCAGCCAAGTGATGTTACAAATATATTTTGAACAAACCGAGGTTCAAAACAAAATCTGTGTGGGTGTGTTGTGTGTGTGAGGGGTGGGGGGAGGTGCACGTGGTGTTGTAGTTGTCCATGGCTTAATTTAAGGTGTGAGGTACAGGTAATTCTGCGTCACAAAGTGGACATTCTGCCCTCTGGACTTTCTTAATCTACATCTACACTGCTAATCATATGAGGTTAGATTTATCATATAATCATTGATAATTATACTTAAGGAATATCTAACTAAGCATATAATCCTAGATAAACAAAACAAACCCCAACCGGCAGACTAAAATATAAAAAAAAAACATGTTAAAATATGATAAAGCATGATAAAATTTGTTTGTATTCTAATAAAACCATTAATTATTCATTTTCTACGTTTTCTTCTAACTCCTATAATTTGATATTAAGATGAGCAAAATTAATTATGCCACACAAAATCACAATTGTTATTATTGTGTCACCATTTCATATAATCCCCTAAAATCAAAAGAAAAGTCGAGAAAAAATCTAAATATTAGGCCTGTATTACAGGTAGAAAAGAAACAATAATTGTAATTGATATTTCATCTTACGCATGTAAAGATTCTTTGATAACCTGATCATAGATCTTTCTATATCTAAGATCTCGAGGTGATAATCTAATTATCTCTCTGGAAGGACATCAGTTACATAAAAAATCTTTGATTTAAAAAAATCACTAAATATTGTGTTGCGGATCATGTCAAGAAGGTTAAATGTTTTTGTTTTCTATTTCCATGATTGAGTTCCGTGGTTGTTATTACAGAAGAAATGTACCCACATTATTTAACATTTCACCATATAACGATAATATTCTGAGGACAAACGTAGGCATCGGAAGGTGCATCGATTCTTCGCGTCATCAGCAGTAGCTTATGATGCTCATTAGTGCATTAGACACGAATATTAATACAATAGAGATTTCTATACTGGAAAATTCGAATTTCCACCCACTTGAAGTTGTGTCTCGCTAACGCGACCCACAACTTCAAGTGGGTGAAAATTGTCCATATTTGTTTAATTTTGCATCACACATTTGCAAATCTTGATATTTGAACACATCTTTCATTCTCAACAACTGTGATTTGCTCAGCTAATAACAATATTTAAAAACTACTATAGTCGTAGTTTTTTGCAGACACGAGTCCCAACCTATCATTGAGCATAAGACTAAATTAAGTGCAGAGTGAATCAATTATCTGAGCAGATTGCGCTGCACGAAACTGGGAATTTTTTCGTGTAGGGACTGAACACGACCAATCACATGTCTAAGATTTAGGTCAACACGAGAATACTGTGTGTAAAAGTATACATTTTCATCTCTTTACTGTGAATTTAAATGATTAATGAATTATAATTATATTATTTTCAAACCAAACTCGACAGATATACATTATATTCCCCGTTACGTAAATAGTACATTATATCTATTATAACTTCATGTATTATTATAACTATTTCATAACTATTTTAAATTAATGCTGTTTATGAACAGTTGTTATTTGCTATCGTATTTCACTAATGTGATAATGATGTTGTATATTGAAATAAAACCTACTGCCATTTATTTCTAACACGATTAGTATCTTGAATTGACTGAAATATTTATAAAATAATAGAACTCTCTGGAATATGACAATTTGAATGACTCAGCATCCACCATAATCTAGTTTATCAATGTCGGTGACATTTGGTCTCACACATGCCAAAATCTGCATAGTTATACATTATATACCTAGAGACAAGAGGGTCAATATGAATATCGATTAATACCCTGGGCACATCGTGCAACAGGAAGTATCACCCGACCTCACGCAGCCACGCCCTATAGGTCTGAACAGACCACATCAGTCTAATTAGTGATCACACAGAGACAATCAGGCGACACATCAACACGTATGTCTGGTTAATTACCCTCTAAGCCCTTAATTCACTATTTAAATCTGTATCCAATACAAACCGCGAATTGTTAACGCAATTCTCCACTGTTAGTGAATGAAGATGAATAGAGGCGGGTTGCAAATTAAAGAAAATTACCAAGTATTTTAAGCCTTATCGCGCTATGGTATCTTATTTTATTTTTTCACCCTCATGAAGTTGTGTCTCACTGCCGCGACCCACACTTTTAGGTGGGTTAAAATTACTCATATTTGTCAAATTTGAGGCCAAGCATTTGCAAGTGTTGATTTTTAAACACATATTTATACTACATATTTTTACTATATATATACTGCAATTTAAAGGTTGATAAAACGTATTAAAAACGAATAGCTCAGAGGTGAAAGGGTTAAAATACTTTCATGAAAATGTGCGTTTTAGTAGATGTAGGACATTAGGTCAGTTCTCAGGGACATGCAATGATGTGAAGCATCATGACGGTTTATTGGCTAAACGCCAGATCGACATTTGGTGTCCAACATTGTGGCTGCTGTACAAAAGTATTTTAAAGCGACACAATCAGGCTAAAATCATCAAAAAATCTGTATTTTTATTTCGGCTCCTTGATATGTCCATAATAATGTCGACATTCCGATAGACTAGAATTGCGTAAGTTTTAAAAATTTTGTGTTGCTCATTTACCAGTTAAGCGAGAAATAAGGATGACATTTAATTTCGGACATGCATGTCCAAAATAGGAATTTCGGGAATAACTGATAAATGGGGCTTCGGTACACTTGCTATGTTTCCACAGCAGACCAAAATTTAAACGACTTCCATAAGTCTGGTTTATGAATATGCTCACATCTCATGACCATATTAAGAAACCAAAATAAAAATACTGATTTTGTATGATTTTAACCTGATTGTGTCGCTTTATGTCATCTACACTGCCACACGATTATGTCAGAAACAGAAGACTTTTTATTCTGGTCGCACTTTTCTGAAAATAAATCACAGGGGAAAATGGTAAAAATAAACAGACCGTCAACTAGATAGAAATCAGATGTCCAAACAAATTTCAGCGCAATTTTCAGAAAAAATAGATAGTATTATTTCTGATTAAGTGCGCATCGTGTTTGTCATTAAGTGCATCATAGACATGATAAAGTGTTTTTACATCGTAAATAAATGATATCACAGATTTTTCCATCATGGCATCAACCTGCTAATCTTGCCAACATCTATTTAAGTGGTAGCTCAGTAACATTTCACAGCCTTAATAATTGTGAAAAGTGCCTGACCATCAAACGATGCAAATTAAAATGATTTTAAACGTATATGAGAATTATTAACTATTTCAGTGTGTGTGTTATCCTTGTTTTCACATGTTATTACCACATCAAACGGCCATTGAAATTGAAACTGGCATCGCGCTAGTGTAACACAGATTAATCCTTTCAGCGCGTCGACCGTCTTTATACGTCAGAATCTGACGTCTGTAGACGTCAGATTCTGACGTCGAAAGACGGTCCTGTGGTGAAAGAATTAAAATATATTTATAGTGATCGTAGCCCCATAACTTAGGTATTCAAATGAATGAGAAAGAGCTATCGAAATTATTTATGATGATTTAAATTTTGGCATGGTTTATACGAAAATATTTCAGCGCTGTAAGGGTTAAGGAGCTCTAGGGGTTAAAGTGTGAAGACGCAGACGTACGTTGACCCAATTCTGGTGTTATAAAGGCCCGTTTGCATAGCTCGCGAAGACAAATATCGCACCTAAATTTACAATACCTATTTTAGTGTCATTTATACATAGCGCGACGAAACGCAAACTGTGTTCTTTTGAGTGTGATAAGAGTTTGAGAAACCGCTTTATCGCGGTTGAGTCAATGTTTTGTGTTTTGTCGGAATCACTGGCATGTGAGACTAGAAGGCAGTAACTGGTCTCTTTACAGAGAAGATGGAGTGCAGACCACACTACCCGTGATGCAGCTATCTTGTCTCTGATAATTTGATGACTTGTAGAACAAATATAAAAGCAAAATACTAACCAATTGAAAATTATTTTTCCTCTGTACATTTTACATCATTATAAATCAACCTTTCAATTACAGGACACATCATAATTATTTGAAATTGACAATAGACTCAACAGCACCATGGCCAGCGTGTGTCTTTGTTCTTAAATCTGGTACTTAGAGGACTTATGGCGGATGAGCTTGGTACATTCTATTCAATTAGAGGCACTTATTGAAAATGACATTAGGTAAATAGCCGATGACAGAGATGGAGTAAGCGTACGTAGTGCAGGATCAGCATCAGTTCTGATGTGCAAAGCCAAAAGGCAGTAACTGCTCACTAGAAAAGTAAGCAGTTACTGCCTTCTGGCTTTGCAGAGTTGCGACATCGGCATCATTACCACCAGCAGTAGGCCTACTATATAATATACCATCCAATTTACATAAGTGACTTTCCAAGTAAAGATGTTACATACGTTTGCTTTTCCACATCATTATAAGCCACTGACAACAGCGAAAGCAACAGCAGAAACAACAACAGAATGATTAGCATAATCAGCAGCAGCAGCAGCAGCCGCAGCAGCAGCAGCAGCAGCAGCAGCAGCAGCAGCAGCAGCAGCAGCAGCAGCAGCAGCAGCAGCAGCAGCAGCAGAAGCAGAAGCAGGAAAAGCAACAGCAGCAGCAGCAGCAGCAGCAACAGCAGCAACAGCAGCATCTAAAACAACAGTATTAAAAACATAAGTATAACCAGCCGCAGCAGCTGCAGCAACAGCAGCCGCATCAGCATATCAGCAAAAGCAACAAAAACAGCATAAAAAATAACAGCAGCATCAGCATTAGTATAATCAGTATCGGCAGCAGAAGCAGTAGAAATAATAGCATCAGAAGTATCAGTGTAAACAGCAGCATTAGCAGCATTAGCAGCATTAGCAGCAGCAGCAACAGCAACAGCATCAGCAGCAGCAGCAGCAACAGCGGCAGCAGTAGCAGCAGCAGAAGCGGCAGCAGCAGCAGCAGCAACAGCAGCGGTAGCAGCAGCAGCAACAGCAACAACAGCAGCGGCAGCAGCAGCAGCCGCAGCGGCAGCGGCAGCAACAGCCGCAGCGGCAGCAGCAGCAGCAACAGCAGCAGTATCAGCTGCAGCATCATCATCAGCAGCAACAGCAACAGCAGCTACAACAACAACAATAACAGTCGCAGAAGTATTAGTATAAGCAGCAGCAGCAGCAGCAGCAGCAGCAGCAGCAGCAGCAGCAGCAGCAACAACAACAGCAGCAGTAGCAGCAGCAGCAGCGGCGGCAGCAGCAGCAACAGCAGCAACAGAAGCAGCAACAGATTGTGCCACAGAAGATAAAATGGGATATTCTGCTGGAGCGTTGACACTCTTCTCGTGGACTCTGCAGGGAGGTGTCGCTCGCGGATTCTGCAAGCAGGCGTGACCACAGTTACTGTGCTAGATGGTTCAAGGTGCTCAGAAATTACATTACTAACAGGCTGTCCGAACAAATCATCTTAGGCATTGCAAGTGAGGTTCTTTTTGCTAAGTGATTCTCAGAAGCAACTGCCTTGTGTTTTTGCTATTGATGGACTGTTGTAGCACGATGATGAGTTAGAGGCAGAATTATCGATAAAAAATGTCATGGATTCGATGGACACAAGTGGAAGACAATGATGCGATGTGCAGACGTAGTGGAAATTAGTGGCGAGACAAATGTAGATCTATATGAATTACTATTTGGGAGAGTTGGTGCATATTTGATAAATATAACACATCCCAGATTCATCTGTGGTATTATTATCAAGACGTGAACACGAGGAGACCTGATTATTATATGCGGAGCACCATGTATATATTAAAATCAACATATATGATAGTTATGAAAAGCTGCCAGTGGTGACACATCAAAGACTTTAATCATGGATAAATATGCTCAGATATCATTGTGATGCATACAATGTGTTTGCTCAGCTTCGTAAATGTGGTGTGTTCAGTAAATGACCTCATTTTAATCATGGATAAATTGGCTCAGTTATCATCGTGGGTCAGATAAAGTGTTTGGTCAGCATACCCATTACCAGTCGTCTAGGTATATAGGTTCGCCGTGCTGTTGAATTATTTTTAATGAAAGATCTGTAATTATACTCCCCCCCCCCCCCTGCCTGTGTGTATTTGACAGATCTGTGCGACTATTATAGTTTCGTGAATGCCAAGTGTTCTGTAACTCATCTCACTTCTACAAGACAGTGTATCAATGCTTCGAAGCAATTAATTACAGTTCGTATAGTCTTCAGAGCTATCTATCCGACAAAGCAGGTCAAAGACCAGCCACCGCAAATGACATAGGTTCTTGACTTTTAACAACATTGACAACTAGTCTTGACTTTCCATATTTATCCTGTTCAAGTGGACAGAGTTTTTTTCATTCCAAGCTGATAATTAAGTCAGGAGTTTTAACTTCAGATCAATTCCAAAGTAAAGAATCATCATGATAATTGAATTTTAACATATGTTGGTGACCTTTGAAAATTAGCTTCCTAACGTGAATGTAAAGCTTGGCATGGGACGTTTTTGGTCGTGGTAGCCAAATGTGACAGTTGATTTTTTACAATAATTATGTTGCTGACCTTCGAATATTTAGCTTCCTAAATTGATCGTGAGATTATTGGTCGTGCTAGCTAGATACAAATAATGGGGATGGACATTTAAAAACCGAGTTTGGCGTGTTGAAGGTTGATCACTGCTAACAAGTATATATGGTACTAAACCAAGGCTTATGTAGGTCAGATTCACAGAAAAAAAAGTAACTGGGGGTTTCAGGAAATATTACTCTGTTTTACACAATATAAACACACAATGGAGTGCTAGCCTGAGCAATATGGAATACTGTTACAGATACATGAGACTGAATATTATCATTCAGATGCGCGTTTGATCTTGGTTTGTTAGATAAACAGTGACAGCTATGAATAATACATGGGTCGACGGTGGACCAGAACATTGAGTTGGCAAATAACAGCTAGAATTGCAAACTTTGTGTTAACAATTTTCCCATGAGAAATTGAAAAATTGAAATAAACATAACTTTACATATAATTCGACCACGAGGGTATAATATATTTATAACTTTATGTTCTCACTGAGAAAATCACATGCAGACAATCGCCGACCTCGCTGCAATGGGCACAGGCTTTCTCTGATGAGATGATTTACAGTCACGTCAACAGGAAGTTGCACAATAGCATGTCTTCTGAAGACTATATTCTACGTCTGGAGGAATTCATGTCTGAGCAGATAGACTGTCTAGTATATAACCATACACAGCCCAGTACACCACAGCCTGACTCCTACCTTAACATCACATGTAACGCCAGCGGAATGACTTACCCTCAGTATGAAGAACAAGAGATACTTTCCTACCTCACCCTCACCGCATATCTTACCACCTTTATATTCGGTACGGTGGGTAACGCTCTCGTGCTCTACATCATCGCGTACTACAAAGAGGTACGACTGAAATCAGTGGCCAATTATTACATCTGGAACCTTGCCCTGGCTGACGAGATGTTCATGTTGAGTTTACCATTGTTTTGCTGGGCCACATACACTCATTATTGGCCTCTCAGCGGGTTCGCAGGTACCATCACCTGTAAACTGGCTTATGTTGCTAGAGATAGTAACAAGTTCGCCAGTATTTTCCTGCTCGTGGCTTTGTCTGTGGATCGCTGTTTGGCTAGTTTCCACGACCTCACCCACCTCAGGACTATCCAGGTTGGCAAGTGGGTTTGTGTGGGCATGTGGTTCTGTTGTATCATCCTCTCAATGCCCTTCCTGATGTATGCTCAAACTGTACCCACCAGAAACCGTACAAGCTGCCGGTTGGAGTGGCCAGGCTCGTCCTTCATCTACATGGAGTTCTGGGTTTTCTTTCAGCTTTTCGTCGGCTTGATCTTGCCATCCACTGTGATATTCACATCCTATTACATACTGTACCAGAGACTCAAGCGTATCAGTGCAAGAAGCGGAGCCAACAAAATCAAGCGGCCCAACCGCAAGATGTCACTCACAGTGATTATCGTGGCTCTCACGTTCGTCTTATGCCAGATCCCGTACCATATTCTGCAGGTGATGGCCCTTCAACGAATCAGAACCAGCGAGGCATATCGCGCCCGCGGAGAGGTGTACTTGCCGTCACAGAGTGTCGTCACCACGTTTGCCTATCTGAACGCCTCGGCTCAGGTGCTTGTGTTCATCTCATCGTGTGTCAACCCAATCATCTACGGCCTTCTCAACGACAACTACAGTAAGTATACTTCCATTTATTGATTTTGCAACATACTAGTTCTGTGAAACGCAGTGACGTCACTCGGTGAAAACAAGGTTATATAAGACCCCCTCCCCCATACTTCATTCTGTGAAACTCAGTGACGTCACTTGATGAAAACAAGGTTATATAAGACCCCTCCGCCATACTTCATTGTATTAGCCAGCTCGGTGAAAACAAAGGAGGTCAAGGTCATTGAGTTTCACAGAGTAGAGTCTAAAATACACTGTCTACGACGTCATGGAATTAAAAATGAACATAAAGTTTTGTTTCCACGGCAATCCTTATGACGATTCGAGTCAGCACGGCAAATCCATCTTTTCTCGCACTCATGCTGTTAAATAGGCTTTCACTACAAACGCTTAACTGCTCTATTTGATTTTGCCGTTTCAAATAGTTATTCGTACGAGAAAATACATAGGCCTACACCATCGTTGGGTACGGCGAGATAGGCTGATAGCACTCGTCACCACATCAAACCCTCGCCTAAAGGCTCGGGCTTGATGTGGTGACTTGTGCTGAGATGAGCCCATCTCGCCTTCCAAACGATGCCGTATGCATATAGTCCAACCAAGTCTACATCGTCGTAAAGCGAAGTACATGTACATGTTTTAAATATAAACAAGATATATGGGAATAATTATGTAGCCTACACTAGAAATGTAAAGGATGAAAGGGTGTTCATTTAAGTGTGGTTTGCACATATTCTATAAATAGGGTGTTCGCCTTCAGGCGAACACCCTATTTATTTGTATTTCAACTGGCTCAGCTAACTGAAATATAGTCATTGGTTGTTATTCGAGCGTAAACAGCGCGATATATGCTGATACCTAAATAGGTCTTGTTGTGGAAAAACAGTGCAGATAGTGAGAACACCATCAGTGTCCTTGTAACAAGAATTCTATCGGCATATTTTAGAAAATGAATAAATAGGCCTATAGAGTGGGGATGTGGCGCATTGGTTTAGCGCCTGCCTGCCATGCCAGTATTGTATGTGTCCCGGGCTTGAACTCCGCTGATCCTGCATGGGTCTTTCTAATAAATATACTTGCTTCCCCCATCTCAATGTGACTAAGCGATCACGCTAATGGTGGCCTCAGGAAGTTAAGGTTGAAATCAGTGCATCAACGTTAATTTCGAACAAGGCCACTCGCTAAGCGCTCACAATGACGATGCTGAGTGGCCCATCGTCGATGCCGTAAAGAATATTATCTCTTTTCCATTAGAAAAATTAAGATTAAACCACAAAGAATCTTAAAGTTAAGATCATCCTACCTTTTTCTAATTTCCATAAGAAAAGTAAAGATTTAACCTTCAAAAAATCTCAAGGTTAAGATTATCTTATCTTTCTCTCATTTCCATTAGATAAAGTAAGATTTATCCTACAAATTATCTTAAAGTTAAGATTATCTTATCTTTCTCTCATTTCCATTAGATAAATCTCAACTTTTCTAATAGATATGAAAGAAAATTATGATGCTCTTAATTTTAGTATTTTAACCCTTTAAGCCCTCACGATGCATTGAAGCATCATTTTAAATCCCAGAAAACAGACCTAATTTTCATATAACTAGGGGTTTTAGAATTAATATTTCCATGAAACTGTTTTGCCAATACATGGCAAGTTTCTGTAATTTTTACGCCACATTAAATCATCTTCATCCACTACAAGTCGAGAATTGCGATAGCAATTCGCGGCTTGTAGTGAATGAACAATGGTAAACTCAGGCTTGAAAGGGTTAGGTGGGGTGTACCCCTAAAATTTTAATTGGAATTTGTTGCACATGCGCACCCGCAACGATTAACCTTTCTTCCGCAAAGTGGTTTAAATATTTGTTTTATTCATTGCACATAGGTTTGTTGTATGTCATTATGGGAAGAGGTGACCAATAATAATACATGATAACTGGTATCCGCTAATTTCATCCGTTTTAAACTGACCTTCTCTTGACCGCATTTCAACATAGTAGTTGTCTAAATATAACAGTGTTGAAACTGCCCAGCCCGGATCGAACCACCGACCATCATATCGTAATGGCCGGAGTTGTATAAGAAAACTATAATATTTTTGCTTGGCTGTCTTTGGGAATAAGCATTAAAAAATATCTAGAGGATATTTGTAAACATGTTTGCACCAGTAATGCTATCATATGATGCAAAACATAAAATACAACTATTGCAGTGTTTATTACCTTGTTAATTTATGAACACTACTGATAAATAAAAGATTTGTAGGACAAAATGGTGGAGCATATATATAGTCTGGGAGCCAAGTTTCAAAAGACTGCTAGTTTTTTAGTTTGCTTGACACAAAAATGTATGGAAAAGTGCTAAGAAAATATCTCCGGAACATTCTTAGGGTGGGTGTAGAAGTTCCCAGAAGGTTCCAGTACTTAAAATGAGGGATGTCTAAGGGTACCCTCGAGCCCCAAAGACTATATTTTAAACCCCAGGTTATTAAAAAATCCATTAATAAAAAAAAACAATTGTCTTGAAAAAAAATTATTCGCTGTCGATCCCAATTATCTTTTGTTAAATATAGGATGACAAATTTTCCTTCATCATGTAGCCCTCTCAAGCGCTGAAAGACAAGATTAAAAAAAACTTAACACAGCTCGTAGAATATAATTTTGTCGTTTCTTGTACATTTGTATGATTATAATTTTTTTTCGTTAAACGTAAACCCACTCTCAGAGCGCTGAAAGTCACTATCGAAAAGACAATTTGACACAGCTCGTAGTATGTGCGTTTCCGTTTCCTGTACTTTTGTATGATTATGAGCATTCTAATGTTTGCTAACATCAGTTGATAAATCTGTCACCTTGTACCACTATATCGAATTATAAAAAAAATTACCTTGTTGCATGAAGGACGTATGAGGTCAAAAGTCCGGATGGGGTAATCTCACTGTCTCCATTTTTTTTACCCCTTGTAGTAGCAAAATCCTATTTTTTTATTGTTATAAACAGCTTTAATACCAAAGTTGTCACATTTTGTCATTGAATATATTCAGGACGAAACATATCTGAAGTGGGTGGGTGAGTCAAGCCCCAACTCCCTAAATTTTTTATTTTTAGGAACTTTTGCGTTTTTTTGTGTTTTTTTGTGTTTTTTTTTGTTGTAAAATGAAATGAATCGGGCTTTAGGCCACCTTTGTGCACATATAGGCTAAACTGGGCCAGGAGAACCTCCTGAGGATGGTGAAATGATTGTGATGACACTGTCCTCCAGACACAGGATTCGAAATTCGAGCCCTGGCGGTCTAAGGCTGAGCACGCTACCTCTCGGTCACGGAGGCTCCCCGCAATACTGACTTTCACACGTGGATGGGGAAGAAACATTTTTGTTTCCTTCAAACCGCCGAGTCCGGGAACCGAACCCCGAACTCTGGCGTGAAAGGCAGCGGTGCGAACCACTATCCTATAGGGCCCCCGCCCTTTTTTGTTGTAGACCTACATGTTAAAAACATGTAGGTTGTTTGTTTGGGGTGTGGCCAATCCTAGTTTTTCTCGGATTTTTTTTATTTTTTTTTCAACTTAAAGGGAGGGTGCTAAGGTTTTAAAATATAGTTTTGGCCGTTATTTTGGCTTAATTATACTATTTAAAGTACATACCAAAATAAATCATCATTAAATTTTAAATATATGCCACGAAAAAGTGCATTTGAAGTAGGCCAAATGGATCTCATATTGAGGGTCATAAAAAACGCTCCCACTATCAGCAGCTGGCGTGTGACGTCACACGGTGAAGTCGTATGCCTACAGCAGTCCACTTGCACTGATCCTATAGTGATCCCGCAGTCACTACCCAGCTGTACAGCGTCTTGTTCAAGGATTGTCCTACAAAGTTTTAACGTCATCTTTTTTTAAATTGTTATCATGCCAAAACGTTGCGTCTCCGGTTTGTGTAACAATACAAATGAAAATGTTACAGCACTGATACATGGCCAAAAGATTCCCAAATCGCACGCATGTGGGATCGTTTTGTGAAACTCGACAGAGCTAACTGGAAACATGGTAATCCCGCATATGTTCTGTGTGGTGTTCACTTCAGACAACTTAATGATTTCATATCTTAATGTCAGTGGAGACATAAATTCAGTTTTCACTCCCGGCCTACCCAGGGTAAATGTCCCAGAATAGATCTAGATCAAACGTCTAGTTCTAACCGTTAGGCCTACTGCTACCAGGGTGATGACTTCAACACCCCCATAACCACTTATTACTACCAGAACGCATAGCAATCACGACTGTTTTCAATTTCAGCTACTTAACTTTCATACACGTAGAATTGTGGTTCACACCTGTGATACCAGATTGCATTATTCAGATACATAATTATATAAATGATAATTTTTTGAATGAAACATATTAGGTGATCAGGCCTACATACTGAGCGACCCAGGGTTGTCACCAAAAACTTTAAAAAATTAGTAAGACTAGCCGAACGGCGCTGAAAACAAAAGTATTATGTTTATTTAAAATATTTCAAACTCTCGCCTGATAAAAGTCAATAAGAGCGCCGTTGGGGTTAAATTCCATAGTTTTGAGAATTATTTTGTAAATAATTTAATGAATAAATACGTCCAAACTTCAAATTCCCATAACTTTGTTCTGAGACGTCGCACGTATCAACATGCTACACTTTTCAAGGAGAAAAGGAAAATTCCTGTGACGTATTGACATAAACCAGTGAATTCCCATGATGACGTCGCGAAGTGCCTACCCAGCAAACACAAAACATTTGTAGACCTATAACATTTGTACAATGCTGGGAAAACGTCGGAGACGTTGGGCCAGCATTGTACAAATGTTATACAAATGTTTTGTGTTTGTACAAAACATTTGTAGACCTATAACATTTGTACAATACTGGACCAACGTCGGAGACGTTGGGCCAACGTTGTACCAATGTTATACAAATGTTTTGTGCTTGCTGGGTGACCACATTGGTCCAGCATTGGCGGTGATGGGGATTTAGACAAATTTGTTGTGTCCGAGCCGTTACGCTTCGCAACTCGCATTGGATCCGGCGAAAGCGGGGTATGGGGTCATTAGCATTTATGGCAGGGTGGTTAACAAGGATGCGCGTTGTTTGAATACAATGTCGATCTTTGATGGAAGTGAAAAGAGAAATTCTCAAATTCGACGTTTTCGAAGCAGACCTTCTTTCTGATTCTATTTTCCTTGGTTTAACTTTCGTTAATAGGCTACCAAATATCATCAAAATCGTTTGAGAATTTTGACTGAGTCAGAGTGAGTTGACGGGGGAGTTCACAGGCTCACTACTCTCTGAGAAATCGTATAAATCTCCATCGCTAGTTGTAGCCATTTTGACGGAGACCTCTTCATGACTTCAACGTGTGACGTGCCAGGCTGTTCGGGAGTTTCCGTGACCGTTACAGAATCCGAAGTGACTTCGGCTCGAAAAATCTAACAAAAACATTTTTTTACCAATAATAAAAAAAATTAAGTAAAAATTAAATTAGCTGTTTTATTTAATAGGTTATGTTCCATTTATTGATGCTCACCCAACTTTAACCTTAACACCCTCCCTTTAATAAGACCCCTTAGAGGTCATAAGCTGCTGGGGTGTTACAATATTTTCACTGTTCACCAAGACGTAATATTTCCGTTCCATGTGTAGTTGTACGGATATGCGCATTGTATCTTGTGTTTGCTGGATTTGCCACAGAATACATTTGATATATCTATGTGTCTTATGGGAATCCATGACCTGTCACCTTGAGGTTATATGAAGTCAAAAGTCAGGATGGGGGACTCTCCTAACTACGTTAAATGTGCATCAGTATAGCATAGGAGTTGGCCTTCAATAGATCAGTGGTGTAACCAGAAAAGGAACTGGGGTGGGGGGGTGGGGGTGTAGGCTAATTTTATGCTGCCTTAGGAAGTTTATCACGAGCAACGTCTTGACACTTTAAACATTAGGAAAAGTCAGTGATTGTTGTCCCTAGCTATTTAATGCTGGTGGGGAATGACTTCTAAAATGTAACAAACTTCCTGAGCTGATGGCTCACTGGATGTATCCATTATGTGTTCACAGTATCATATATTTTGTAAATGATAGCAAGGACATATACGTATAACTATAAAAAAATATAAACACCTCATAAAATCGTATTTGTTAGTACAATCAAATTCTATCATGTACTACTTTAATATGAATATATATTTTTAAGGTAACACAAAATTATCTGAAATATCACACAACACAATCTACAATTATTTGTTTATCAGTAAATTTTAGTATTCCAAGAGACAGATAACAATGCAGTAATATAACAATGCCAAAGACTACATTAACTCATTTTGATGTGTTTGATGAATACTAGTAGGCCAATATGGTCACTGACTATTACACACACCTGGCTACATATTCCTCTTTAAAATATCTTTTATTCAATAAAATTCATTGAATAAAAATGGCATAAGCCATCACCATAAGGACTTTTTGCGAGCGCATTACTTCCGCTAAGGAGGTGCTGTTTTTGGTTGTTTGTTTGTCTGGCTCTCTGTCCGTGGAAAATTAATAAACGGATTTGCATGAAACTTTCACCAGAGGTGTGTCTCGGGCCAAGGAACAATCGGCGGAGGTTTGCAGTCTCTGACTGACTCACTGTCTAGTTATTGTTATTATGCATACCGATTGTCATTGTACATGTAATAGTATTTATTTTCTTAGTTCCTTAAAGTACAGCTAGTCAGTCAGGTAATGCTGCCTCAATTAAATCTCTCTCCCATTGTAACTCAAGATATAAATGGGGATCAATGTAGCTGAATTCCTAATTAATGATGCCCCATCCCCACGCTAGCGTTTCCTTTTATTTCTAAACATTGGCGATCACGGAACTGACTGAATAAATAATGATACAAATATTAACAGTAGTTCATGACTGAATGATTAAACAAATGGGAAAATTATATCACATTTGTGCACATTCCTGCTAAACTGGATCAGGAAAACTTCCACGCCAACAGACCCCTGCTGACAAACATTTTCAACAAAGAGAAGGCATTTGCATCTCTACTTGTTGATCAGCTCGTACATTTAAAAAATATTCTTTGCCGTCTGTGAAATATACCTTATCGCTAACTTGTTTTCTTCAACACGACGTTCTTGTGATATGCCCATCTTCCTCTGCAAGGCTGGCTATTCCTGAGGTCGTAGACCGACCTTGCTGAAACAGGGTTGAATCCGCCTATTGGAGTGGGGACTTTCAAAAAATATTTTTTCTGTTTGACCCAAGTTTGACCTCTGGCATGAGTGTTGTTTTAATGTGGGGCCACTGTCTACGACACCGGCCCTACATTAAACAACACATGTCTGCTGGCCGAGTAGCTCACCGGAAACGTCTCAGACACAGACCACCACATCTCACCGCAACGTGCATGAGGGTTGAATTAATGGTGAGCCAACGTCGCAGACAGCGGGCCAACATTAAAAAGACATTTTTTGAAAAACTAATGAATATTCAATATCTAAATCTCCCTCCCTACCCCAATAGGTGGATGGTATGGCCAATTCAGCAAGGCTTGGCTTGACGGCCTCGCTGTGTCAAGACTTGCTGCCAGGAGGATGGATATGCCTAATAATGCTAATAGTCGATTATCATGATTAACATGTAGCTATGGCAGGTGATTGCCATTTTGCGGGAATATGAGATATCAGGAAGACGCTGGCGCTAGATACACAATAATGTCATGCATAGTCGAGCAGCGACTAGTAGCTTTACATGGTATATAATATACGTAGGCTAACAATTTACACAAGCACTGTCTTAAACTGACGTCTCCATTGAAAAACATTTGATTGAAGACGTCATCATAAAATCTCTGAATAGCCATTTCGTTTGGGCAATCATTTCACCAACCAGAAGTTGTGTCTCGCTGCGACCCACAAATTCAATCGACTAAGGGACGCACCATTAGATATATGAGGGAAAGAAAGTTTGCTGGAAATGTATGCAGAAAAAAAGTTGATGAATTGAAATTTATGAAAAAATATGTTTATCGTGTGACTTGGCCTAATCCTACATAAAATAGGGACATTCGGATGAATAATGTGTATCAGCCTTGTCAGGAAGAAGACTGGCAATGAAACATCACACTGGGTGAAACTGTGTCTGATAGTGGCCGATTCAGTGCGGATTTCAGGAAATCACCTGCTCCTTTGCCATGGAGAGGACGTGTTGGAATAATTAGGTGTAAAGGGAAGGACATTCGGTGGGGATAATGGTAGCATCTTGCCACCAGCAAACGAAAATAGGTGATACTTTATCATCAAGAACCGAAGAGCCATAGGCCACAGGCCACGGGCGAAAGTCACCCTAATAAATAGTTATCAAGAAAAGAGCTCGTCCAGCTGCTAAAATGCTGCCCCCTGGTCATAGGTCTTGTCTGGGCTTCAACATTAACCCTTTCATGGCTTCAATACGTTTTCTTATCTAATAAATCACAGTTATTGGGAGCGAAATGAGTGCTCAAACATCAACATTTGCAAATGTTTTGTCTCAAATTAAAAAACAAAATTCACCCACTTGAACATGTGGGTCGCTGAAGCGGAACACAGCCTCACATGGGTGAGAAAATAAAGAAGATGAAGGGTTTAGCTAGAGATAGAGACACAACTGTGGCTGAGTGATTGACCAACGCATGGGGTGTTGACCCAGCACTATGCCACAGTTCTGCCAATCAAGATACTATGCAAACACCAGATTTAATTTTGATCAGAAGATGAAACGCGTTGAGCTAAAGCTAACAGCAGTCGCAACTTACTTTTCATCCAAGTAGTTACTGCTCTTTAGCTTTACGCAGCAGAGCCAGAAGGCAGTAGCTGCTTACTTTTCAAATAAGCAGATATTGCCATTGGCTTTGCTGCTGGCAGAGCTATGACCTTGATCCTTGATTTTGTAAAGCATGGCGTGCCATTACAGAGCCGTTCATTTGAGGCCTGGATTCACGTCCACGTCGGCTTGATGTGACATTCGTTGTCTATTAGGCCCTAACCCTTAAAGCGCTGAAATAATTTGTAAAAAACATCGTTTATTTTTATTTTGAAGTCATCATAAATGTCTTCGTTAGCTCTTTCTGATTCATTTGAATACCTATGTTATGGATCTACGGCCGGTAGAAATATTTTTACTCTTACAGCGCGTGGATCGACTTTAGTCTAAAGTCGATCCCACGCTGTAAGAGTTAAACTGGTTTTAGGGTCAATTAACTGGTCGCACACGCGAACACAAAGGGCGGGATCCTGGTGCAGCGTTTAAAGCTGCCTGCTTGGAAAGTCGGAGATTGCGGGTTCGCCCCCCGCTCTGGCATTCAAGTTTCAAAGAAACAAAATTTTTCTTCTCCGCTCACTCGCAAATATTCCTGTGTCTAGAGAGCAGTGTCATCCCATTCATCTCACAATCCTAGATTATCCTGGCCTAAAACCCCATTCATTTTATTTCATTACCCCATTCATTTTCTTTCATTTACGCGAACACAGGGACACCCATTTACACCCAAATATTCTCTTGTGAACATACTCAGGATAAGATGACGATAGCGAAAACAGCGAATTTATAAGCACTCACACCAGTCCAATGATTTGACATGTCAGACCCAAATCTTCTCTGGTGGGCACGCTCAGGATAGTATATAGCACAGGACTACGATCTAACCTACGTGCCCACAAAGGCTAGGAAAATGTCGCCGCGAATTTTTGCCAAACAGGACGCTTCCACCCCTCAGGCCCATTTTCTAATGTTTAGAAGGACACTAAAAGAAAATCAACGCGAATTAGAAAAAATGTTCAAAGTAGTAAGCCCCTAATAGTTTTATTTGTTTTCCTTATTTTTTTAGTCATATAGCCCTCAGCCACATGAGCCAGTAGATCACTGAAAAATATTGTTGACTAGATTTCAATTTGAATATTTTGTCACCCCTTTTATCAATACGCGCGCTTAAAAAAAACCATTATGAAATATGAGTCAAATATGAAACTCTGTTTTTTTTTGTTGAGTGCTACTAAGAAATAAAAGTGCCTCATTATGTTTTCAGGGAACTGTATGTTACAGTTTGCCTTCATTAGGCTATTATAATTAGGTTAACTTATACTATGGATATTTGTCATTATATTCGCTATATTCATATCTATGGTTACATGTTCATAGATAATACAAATAATATATGGAACGACACTTTGAATGTTAAGGCGCCGATTTCCCCTTTGTAAAATACTATTATGCTATGGAGATTTCTTATTGTATTCAACATATGTCTGTATGTTAGTCTCATATTGATGTTTATATCCTTTATGGAGAACTAAAATAATATACAAAATGACACTTTAATTGTTAAGGTTTATTTTTGTTAATGAATGTAAAATTATGTGAAATAAATCACAAGCTAAATATATTTTATTTAATAAATGGAAAAAAGAACAATTTTCTTATATAATTTGAATGCTAAGGCTGATATATTACTTTGCAAAATACTATATACTCTGGATATTTATTAGTATATTTATTTAAATATTTCATGTAACTCATATCTCATATTGATGATTACATTTTTTATGGAGAACAAAAACAATGTATAAACTGACACCTAGAATTCTAAGGCCTATTTGGTTTATTGTACAATAAGGCACAATGCCTGAGATTTAATACGTTTTATCTTGAGCATTCTGTCATAATCCAGACATCCCTAAAAATAATAAAAATAAGCACAAGATAAACACAGCATATTTAATAACTGACTGGAAGAACGAGATGAGGCTATCATCAAATAGTATAAGCCGTAGCAAAACAAGGAGTGTATCGTGTAACATGTACGATGATAAGTTGATTCGATACAAAGCACCGGGACAGAAAAAACTGCGGTGCT
>OZ024918.1:43395645-43490645 GCA_964017125.1 Flabesymbios commensalis
ACACTCGATTTTGTGCAGTTACCTCCCCTACTACTCATGACACTGCATTCATAAGCATCATTCATAAGCAACAAAAGGTGTTAATTCGACCATAAACGCTGAATGACTGCCATTAGTGTTGCTAAGAGTGATATCTTCTTTTTGAGAGGCTGACAATAACATAGGACAGGTGTGCCTGAAGCTAAGAGCGGGCACGATACTACGTCTTTTGTTATATAACAAAGCTTCTAGCTAGAGACTAGATGAATACTCATCATGTTACCTTGGAAATGATGCTGCATATAATAATGGTGAACATCGAAAAAAATGTTTCCTTTTTTTCTATTTCTTCAGCAAATCCTTAACCTTTTCACTACCATACATGACGGAAATTTCCGTCGTCATTCGTCAATGAACGTAACCATAAAATGACACAAATTTTCGTCAAATATATACTACATTTATGTATTTTTCGTCATTTGAAGCTGGAAATTGCGTTAGCAATTCCAGCTTCAAATGACGAGAAATAGAGCTCCTACACCAGTATATCTGGATCCTGGTATGCACCCCGGCCTGGAAGTCAAAGGGTTAACTACATGGAGTGCTTATACTACCTTGGCAATCGATTACAACCGGTCCCCCAAATAACAGGTGAAACAGGCGAGCTTTAGAGTTTTAATTTTAAGGCTAACTTTCTTGTGCACCGACAAGCAGGATATTTTTATCGCATGTTGTCGTGGTTCAGCATCACAGACGCTTCACCAACATTAAAACAACATAGGGTCAATGTTTCATATATGTTGGTTTTGCTTATGACCAGTGGTAATGAAAGCATTATTTAAAAAAATCCTATTTTCGGATTTATAAAACAGTGTATTCCACTCTTATTAGTCGATATGTGAATACTTAATGTTTAATAATGTGATATTTAAATATGTACTTCCTCAAAAATTATTTTTTTCATACTTTTTAAAATTCGGTCCCTACGCAAGATACAGAGACTCCTCACAGTATTGACTCTTCATGAATGGAGGGAAAGAAACATTACCAGAACGGAGGACGAGCCCACAAGCTTCGGCGTGACAGTCATTCGACCTAACCACTACACCAGGGTCACCGCCCCGGACATTCATAATTGGGGGATTTATGTTAAATACAACAGGAGCTGTGTCATGTCTGTTGTTAAAAACACAAACATATTAGGGTTTACGGCCCTTTCCTAGACATGACAAATGCTGGATATCATCAGTCTCAGCAACGCAATCTCTTTAGCTGAAGAGACACTGCAGAATATTGTTGTAGTTGTTTATCCCGTATAAATACCAAACGTCATGCCTCTGTTGGAGTAAACGTCTTTGTCTTTGTTGAATAGAACTATAATTTCTCAATTGATAACTTAACACATTAACTGCAGTTTTCGAGTATATTAGTTTTTTCATTATCAACACATCCATTAAATATCAGCTTTTGAAAACGTGAAGGATAAAACGGGGCATTAATCAACAATATCTTAAAATCGTTGACCCCAATTTTATCAAATATATATATTTTTTACTCACTTGAAGTTGTTGATCGCGCCAGCCACGCTGTCGATAAATACGACGATGAGGCTTAAAGGGTTAACATTTTGTGTTTTCTAAGATGACATCAAGGGGAAAGGGGGAGAGACAGCGTGCTGTTAGGAAAGGGAGCATTATGAAAGAAGAGATCGGTCAAGCTGATCGCTGGACTAAAATGTCAGAAATGTATATTAATTTGAGAGATACACGCAAAGCTCTCGGATGTTCCGTACATGGGTTAAATCGACCGACAAACTGAGAGACACGCGCGCTACCTTAACTTTATCAGCCTGCAGGGCCGCCTACGATATATCGTAACTTGTACGAGAATACGGCCCGAACTTAAAATCGAAATCTCCATCGGCTACAAGTAAACGAAATAGACTTGATGTCGGTGACAAATTTGAAGAAATTACCATATATTGTTTAAAAAATCATGTTTATGCCACATTTCATTTCACCGCACTGTTGTGCACCGCACTACATTGCACTATGTCATTCAATGCAATGTACTGTATTGCATTGCATTGTATTGCTTTTGCATTGCATTGAATTACATTGCATTGCATTGCATTGCATTGCATTGCATTGCATTGCATTGCATTGCATTGCATTGCATTGCATTGCATTGCATTGCATTGCATTGCATTGCATTGCATTGCATTGCATTGCATGGCATGGTATTGCATGGCATGTTATGGCATGACCTGGCATGGCATGGCATGATATGGCATTATAAGGCATGGCATGACTTGACATGACATGACAATACGCAAGCTCACTTAATAATTACACCACGTATTGTAGATCTCTGGTAATTTTAGCGTGTTTAGATATTCGCGATTTTTTTGATTTTGGGATTTTTTGTGAAGTCTAGAATTCGCTAATTATCAATTACGATGATAGGATTCTTAAATTCGCGAGTTTGTCCTCCTCACGAAATTCGCGAAAATTAATATAACATCATGATAACTTATTTCATTGAATATGAAAAAAATATTCCACATTATTGAATTATATTGGATATCAACAGCTCACAAATCATGTTTATCGTGTTCCGGGATGAAAGATGGGAGATTCAGAGGAAATACTGCGTATCAGCCTTGTCAGGAAGAAGATTGACAACGAAACATCACACTGGGTAAAACCGTGTCTGATAAAAATGAAATGAAATGAATCGGGCTTTAGGCCACCGTTGTGCACATATAGGCTAAACTGGGCCAGGAGAACCTCCTGAGGATGGTGAGATGATTGAGATGACACTGTCCTCCAGACACAGGATTCGAAATTCGAGCCCTGGCGATCTGAGGCCGAGCACGCTACCTCTCGGTCACGGAGGCTCCCCGGAATACTGACTTTCACACGTGGATGGGGAAGAAACATTTTTGTTTCCTTCAAACCGCCGGGTCCAGGAACCGAACCCCGAACTCTGGCGTGAAAGGCAGCAGTGCTAACCACTACCCCAGGGCCACCGCCCACCGTGTCTGATAGTGGCCGATTCAGTGCGGATTTCAGGAAATCACCTGCTCCTTTGCCATGGAGAAGACGTGTTGGTATAATTAGGCGTAAAAGGAAGGACATTCGGTGGGGATAATAGTGGCATCTTGCCATCAGCAAACGAAAATAAGTGATACTTTACCATCAAGAACCGAAGAGCCACAGGCCGCGGGCGAAAGTCATCCTCAAAACTAGTTATCAAGAAAACATCTCGTTCAGCTGCTAAAATGTCGGCCCGCTGGCGATATAATAGGACTAGTTTTCTACATTTACCCTTTCATGGCTAATCACGACTATAGTCGCTTTTAACCCTTTAAGCCCCCACGATGCATTAAAGCATCATTTTACATCCCTGAAAACAGACCTAATTCTCCTCCAACCAAGGGCTTTAGATTGGAAATTTCCATGAAACTGGTTTACCAATACGTGGTAATTTTCTTTAATTTTTAAACCGCATCAAATCATCCTCCTTCACTACAAGTCGAGAATTGCGACAGCAATTCGCGGCTTGTAGTGGATGCAGATGACAGTAGTAAATTCAGGATTGAAAGGGTTAATACGTTTTCTTATGTGATTAATCACAGTTATTTGGAGATAAATGAGTGCTCAAACATCAACATTTGTCAATGTTTTGTCTCAAATTGAAAACAAAATTCGCCCACTTGAAGATGTGGGTCGAGGTAGCGAGACACAACTTCAAGAGTGTGGGAAAATGAATGAGAGGGATGGTTAAGCTTGAGATAGGGACACACAGGTGGCTGAATGGTGGATTAATGATAGAGTGTTGATCCAGCACCGGACTACATTTGTGCCAACCGTTCATTTTACAAGAAAAGCAAACACTAGCCTCTCGGAGGCCGTGGATTGATGTATTTGCTTTACCCGAAAAATTCAACATGGCGGGTGACTGAGGGCGATCTCGACCCCAAGGTCCGTAATATGTCCATAACTTTTTAATGACAGTGCGACCTCTGAGCTGAGCATACGGGCATGTAACTGAAATGATACTGATTCCAAAAAACTCTTACCTGATCACCCCACGACTTTCTTAGATATCACTGTCTAAAGAAATGTCCCACAGGGTCAATCTGTGTCTGATACCTGTTTCAGCCACACTGGGTACACAGTATTAATATTGGTCACAGTAGAAAACGCGTTGAGCCGAAGCAAGCTGCAGCAGCAGTAACAACTACTTTTCATCTGAGCAGTTACTGCTCTTTAGCTTCACACGACACAAAACATTGTTCGCGTGTTGCTGCTGCAGAGCCAAAATGCAGTATTTGCTTACTTTACAAATTAGCAAAAATCACCTTTTGGCTTATCTGGCATAGCTATGGCCTTAAACTGGTTTTAGGGTTTATTAACTGGTCGCACATGCGAGCACGAAGACACTAGTTAGCATTAGGTGGACGATGGGCATGCCAGACTGCGTGATTGTGGAGTTTGTTGGAACTAGATGATACCTGATGTGTGCGCATTAGTCCATATACACCCAAATGTTCTCTTGTGGGCATGCTCAGGATAAAATAGCGATTTTGAAAACAGAAAAATTACACCCTAGATTTAAAAGCACCCACCATTCCACAAAAGTACGAAACTGCGTGAAAAAATAATACACGTTACTCTTGTTTGGCCTCCATATCAAATTAAAATGACATAATTTTGAGAAGATTTGTAATTATCTAAATTATAAAATAAGGTATTCGAGACTACGGGACTTTCAAAGAGATATTTCAAGAAAATATATTTTAACTGTATAAAGTATTTAAATGGATAGCCCTAAACAATTTGATTAGTACCTAATCAATGGCTAGTGCATGCCAAATCATTCGGTGCGAATCAAATAAATAATTTGATCTATTTGCGTATTTTTTCTTATATAATGCGCCCCAATAAATTGACATACACTAAATAATAATAATTTCTTGTGCATCAAATAATTATTTGACGCTCACCAAATTATTTGGTGTGCTCTATGAAATATTTTCGGTTGCAATATCCCTTAAAAAACAACTCCAATGACTATGGAAATTGCATCAGGCGTATTCTGGTGACAGATGAGGTAAGGCATGAGGCGTCTTCTTCTCACACATGACGTAAGAGATGAGGCGCATTCTGTTCCCGAGGTACGGCATGAGGTGTATTGTTCTCACATAATTATGAGGTAAGGGATAAGGCGTATTCTGCTCACAAACGAGGTAAGGAATGAGGCGCATTCTGCTTACAGATGAAGTAAGGCCTGAGGCGTATTTTTCTCACAGTTGAGGTAAGGCATGAGGCGTATTCTGCTGACAGCTATGAATGTATCTCCCTATTCATTCATGTCAAGCACATTATTTCAAACGGATTTGACACCCGCAACTGTCATCTTAAAAAATAAGCATATAAAGTATTAAAAACGTTGACAAATTTTATGAGGTATATAAATCGTTTAATTTTCTAAATTATATTTTAATTATATTGTTTATATTTATTTAGTGACTTATATTTATTTAGTGACTTAAGGGATTGGCAAATCCTATTTTTTTAAAGGGGTTGGTGACTCTTAGCTTGGTAACCATATATTTCTCATTTCCCCTTTTCCAAAAGAACATACCGCATTGGTCCCAACTTCTTCAAAACCAATTACCGGTGCTTCTTGCTTTCAGACAATGTGCAAAACATTAGCGACACAAAAGTCCCAATTTGACCATTGACGCTGAATGACTGCCATTAGCTTTGCTAAGAGTTATATTTCTTCTTCTTGGGAGGCAGATAATTACATAAAACAAGCGCGCTAACAGATATTTTGTTATATAACAACGCTCCTAGCTATAGGTCAGATTAATGCTCATATTTTTCCCGCACTAGTGAGACACGTCACATTGGAAATAATGCTTCATAATTATAATGGTGAGCATCGACACTACGCTTCTCTTAGCTACTGTTCAGCCAAATCCATCACTACGTGAAGAGTTTATGTTACCTAAGCGATAGATTAGTCCCATTGTCCCAAATAATAGGTGGAACAGGCGCATTTTTAAATTAGGCTAAGCTTATTTATTTTCTAGGTTAATTTTCGTGTGCACCAGCAAGCAGGATATTTTTACCGCATGTTGCTTTTCTCCAGCGTCGCATAGGCTATAGGGTCTACGCTTTAGAAACGTTAAAACAACATAGGGTCAACTTTTCATATATGCTGGTTTTGTTTATGACTCGCGAAAATAAAAACATTATTTCGGCTTTATAAAACAGTCAATTCCACAATAGTTGATATGTGAATACTTAATGCATACCAGACGCATGCCTCTCAAGAGTTCACATCTTTGTCTGTTGAAGAGCTATACGCTAAAATTTCTAAATTTATAGCTTAACACTTTAACTGCAGGTTCCGATTATAGGGCCTATTAGTTTTTACATCATCAGCACATCAAATAACATAAAAAACCCCACATATTTTGAACATGTAGAAGATAAAACGTGACAATAATCAACAAGATTTCAAAATCGTTGACCCCAATTTTGTCAAGTTAGAATAATTTTCATTCACTTAAAGTTGTGGATCGCTCCAGCCATGTGGTCGACAAATACGACGATGGGGCTTAAACGGTTAACATTCCGTGTTTTCTAAGATGACATCAAGGGGAATGGGGGAAAGACAGCGTGATGCTAGGAAAGGCCGCATTATGAGAGAGGAGATCGGACCAGCTGAGCGCTGGACAAACATGTCAGAAAAGTACATTAATTTGAGAGATACACGCGAATGTCGGTACATTGGTACATCCACCGGCAAACTGACAGACAAGCGTGCTACATTAACTTCATCAGCCTAATCATCGAAATTTCTATCGACTACAAGTAAACGAAAAAGATTTGACGTCGGTGACAAATTTGAAGAAATTACCATTTATTGTTAAAAAAAATCATGTTTATGCTATATTTCACCGCATTGTAATTAAATGAAATGAAATGAATCGGGCTTTAGGCCACCTTTGTGCACATATAGGCTAAACTGGGCCAGGAGAACCTCCTGAGGATGGTGAGATGATTGAGATGACACTGTCCTCTAGACACAGGATTCGAAAATCGAGCCCTGGCGGTCTGAGGCTGAGCACGCTACCTCTCGGTCACGGAGGCTCCCCACAATACTAACTTTCACACGTGGATGGGGAAGAAACATTTTTGTTTCTTTCAAACCGCCGAGACCGGGAACCGAACCCCGGACTCTGGCGTGAAAGGCAGCGGTGCTAACCACTACCCTAGGGCCCCCGCCCTTCACCGCATTGTACCGCACTACATCGCACTATGTCACACTGCACTGCAATGTACTGCATTGCATTGCATTACTTTTACATTGAATTAAACTGCATTGCATTGCATTGCATTGCATTGCATTGCATTGCATTGCATTGCATTGCATTGCATTGCATTACATTGCATTGCATTGCATTGAAGTGCATTGCAGTGCATTGCATTGAATTACATTGCATGGCATGTTTTGGCATGACATGGCATGGCATGGCATGGCATGACATGGCATGGCATGATATGGCATTGCATTACATGGCATGGCATGGCATGGCATGACATGACATCACATCACATCACATCACATCACACCACATGGCAATAGGCAATCCACTTAATTACACCACGTACTGTAGATCTCTGGTAATTATCGCGTGTTTAGATATTCGCGAATTTGAGATTTTGGGACTTTTCTAGAATTCGCGAATTATCAATTTCGATGATATGATAATAGGCTATTATAAATATACTTTTTGTGGGATTCTTAAATTCAAGAGGAAATACTTTGTATTAGTTTGACAGAAAAAAGACTGACAATGAAACATCACACCGGGTAAAACCGTGTCTGATAGTGGCCACCAGCAAACTAAAATAAGTGATGCTTTATCATAAAGAGCCAAAGAGCAACAGGCCGCGGGTGAAAGTCATCTTAATAACTATGTTTCAAGAAAATAGCTCGTTCAGCTGCTAAAATGTCGGCCCGCTGGCTATATAATAGGACTGGTTTTCTACATTTACCCTTTCATGGCTAATCACGACTATAGTCGCTTCTAACCCTTTAAGCCCCCACGATGCATTAAAGCATCATTTTACATCCCTGAAAATATACGTAATTTTCCTACAACTAAGGGTTTTAGAACGAAAATTTCCATGAAACTGGTTCACCAATACGTGGTAATTTTCTTTAATTTTTAAACCGCACAAGTCGAGAATTGCGACAGCAATTCGCGGCTTGTAGTGGATGAATATGACAATGGTAAATCCAGGCCTGAAAGGGTTAATACGTTTTCTTATGTGATAAATCACATTTATTGGGAGATAAATGAGTGCTCAAACATCAACATTTGTCAATGTTTTGTCTCAAATTGAAAACAAAATTCGCCAACTTGAAGATGTGGGTCAAGGTAGCGAGACACGACTTCAAGAGTGTGGAAAAATAAATGAGAGGAATGGTTAAGCTTGAGATAGGGACACAAAGGTGGCTGAATGATGGATAAATGATAGAGTGGACAGCACCGGACTACATTTGTGCCAACCGTTCATTTTACAAGAAAAGCAAACACTAGCCTCTCGGAGGCCGTGGATTGATGTATTTGCTTTACCCGAAAAATCCAACATGGCGGGTGACTGAGGGCGATCTCGACCCCAAGGTCCGTAATATGTCCATAACTTTTTTCATGACAGTGCGACCTCTGAGCTGAGCATACGGGCATGTAACTGAAATGTTACTGATTCTAAAAAACTATTACCTGATTACTTCACGACTTTCTTAGATATCACTCTCTAAAGAAATGTCCCACGGGGTCAATCTGTGTCTGAAACCTGTTTCAGCGTCACTAGGTAAACACTAGTATTAACATGATTAATATTGGTCACAGTAGAAAACTCGTTGAGCCGAAGCAAGCTGCAGCAGCAGTAACAATCTACTTTTCATCTAAGCAGTTACTGCTCTTTAGCTTCACACGACACAAAACATTTTTCGCGTGTTGCTGCTGCAGAGCCAAAATGCAGTATTTGTTTACTTTACAAATTAGCAAAAATCACCTTTCGGCTTTGCTGGCATAGCTATGGCCTTGATCCTTGATGTGACATTTGTTGTCTATTAAACTGATTTTAAGGTCTATTAACTGGTCGCACATGCGAGCACGAAGACACTAGTTAGCAATAGGAGGACGATGGGCATGCCAGCCTGCGTGATTGTGGAGTTTGTCGGAACTAGAGGATACTTGATGTGTGCGCATTAGACCATATACATCCAAATGTTCTCTTGTGAGCATGCTCAGGAAAAAATAGCGATTTTGAAAAACAACAAATTTACACGCTATATTTAAAAGCAACCACCATTTCATGAAAGTATGAAACTACGTGAAAAATATTACACGTTACTGTTGTTTGGACTCCATATCAAATTATAAGGACATATATCAATTTAAAGAAGATTTGTAATTACCTAACTTATAAAAAAGGTATTCGACACTACTGGACTTTCAAAGGGATATTTCAAAAAAATACATTTTAACTGTATAAAGTATTTAAATGGATCACCCTAAACAATTTGATTAGTACCAAATCAATGGCTAGTACATGCCAAATCATTCGGTGCGAATCAAATAAATAATTTGATCTATTTGCGTAATTTTTGTTATATAATGCGCACCAATAAGGCATGAGGCATGAGACGTATTCTGCTGACAGATGCGGTAAGGCTTGAGGCGTATTGTTCTCAAATATGAGGTAAGGCATGAGGCGTATTCTGCTGACATATGCGGTAAGGCATGATGCGTATTCTGCTTACAGATGCGGTAAGGCATGAAGCGTATTCTGCTGACAGCCTTAAATGTATCTCACTATTCATCCATGTCAAGCCCATTATTTCAAACGGATGCGACACCCGCAACTGTCATCTAGAAAATAATCATATAAAATATTAAAAACGTTGACAAATTTTATGAGGTATATAAATCTCTTAATTTTCTAAATTATATTTAAACTTAATTTTTCGTGTTTATTTGAATCTATCTCGCAACGCTCTTATAACTTACCAATGATTATTATCGTACTTAGATCGGTTTAAGAGGCGAGTTCATCTCAACCAGTAACGTCTAGTGACTTGAGGTATTGGCTAATCATATGTTTTAAAGGGGTTGGTGACTCTTAGCTTGGTAACCAAATATTTTTTACTTCTCCTTTTCGATAAGAACATACCATATTGGTCCCAACTCTTTCTAAACCAATTACCGGTGGTTTTTTGCTTTCAGACCAGGTGCAAAACATTAGCGACACAAAAGTCCTAATTCGACCATTAACCCTGAATGAGAGCCATTGACGTTGCTAAGAGTGATATCTTCTCTTTGAGAGGCAGATAATTACATAAAACAGGTGCGCCTGAAGCTAAGAGCACGCTAACACATCTCTTGTTATATAACAAAGCTTCTCGCTATTGGCTAGATTATTGCTCATATTTTTCCAGCACCAGTTAGACACATCACATTGGAAATGATGTTTCACATAATGGTGAACATCGACACTAGGCTTTTTTCTTTCTCTTTTATTGTTCAGCCAAATCCATCACTACGTGAAGTGCTTACGTTACCTTAGCGATAGATTAGACCCATTGTCCCAAATAATAGGTGGAACAGGTGCTTTTTACGCTTCTCCATTGTCTAGGTTAATTTTCTGTGCACCAGCAAGCAGGATATTTTTACCGTATGTTTCTTTGGTCCAGCGTCGCATAGGGCATACGCTTTAGAAGCGTTGAAACAACATAGGGTCAACGTTTTATTATATTTTTTTTGAAAAAAATTGGATTTATTAAAGAGTCAGTTCTTATATAGCTGATATGTGAATACTTAGTGCAGAGAAATACCAGACGTCATGCCTCTTTAAGAGTTCACATCTTTGTTTGTTGAAGAGCTATAATTTCTAAATTTATAGCTTAACACTCTAACTGCGCGTTCCGCTTATATTAGTTTTTTATTATCATCGCATCCATTAACCCTTTAACCGCCAAATTATTCAATTGGATTTTCACCCACTTGAAGTTGTGTCTCGCTGACGCGATCCACAACTTCAAGTGCGTTAAAATTATGCAGATTTGACAAAATAGAGGTCAACTCTTTTGAAATCGTGTTGATTGATGTCACAAAATGGCTTTACCATGTTTAAAAGGTGGTACTTAATGTGCTAATAAAAAATGAAAACACGAATATATGCAACACCGGCGGTTAAAGGGTTAAATACCACGGTTTAAACATGTGAAAGATAGAACGTGACATTAAGCAACAAGATTTCAATCTGAATAATTTTCACTCACTTGAAGTTGTGGATCGCGACAGCCGTGTGGTCCATAAATAAGACATTTCGTGTGTTCTAAGATGTTTTTTTTAAATAATTCAGCGCTTTGAGGGGAACGGGTGAGAGACAGCGAAACAAGAGATTGGCCCAGCTGAGCGCTGGACAAATGTAAATTAATTTGAGAGATACACGCAAAGCTCTCGGATGTCGGTCCATGGGTACATCCACCAGTCAACTGAGAGACACGCGCGCTACCAGCCTTAACCTAGCATCGACATCTTCATCTACTACAAGTAAGCGAAAAAGACTTGACGTCGGTGAGAAATTTGACGAAATTACCATATATATCATGAAAATTCATTTAAAAAAACTTTAAATGTTGAGAATTAATTAAGTTCTCAGGAATTGAAACGGATGCATCATGAAGGTTCAAAGGGGTAACTCATATATTATAATTTATAATTTACAATGCTCAGCCATATAAAGCTGTGTCATGCTACAGCGTCCCACAACTTTAAGTGGGAAAATCTGAATTATATATTAGGTATTGGGCCTAGAATTTATTGCTCGATTCTCTTACAAATATTCTTTTTGAAAGACAAAGAGACAAGCTAAATACGGCGATAGACGCGATTTGTACTTTAATGGCTTTTAACAGCGCTCTCGTGTGTCAAAGTGATGCTATGCCCGGATATATACGGGGTTAAGGATGTTAAAGATCAATACAAATATCACCTACTTTTGATGGATTTAATAGATTTAATAGATGCTTCGTTGATCAAATAATTTAATTTTAGACATGTCTGTTTTTCATAAATTGGTAATATTTTTCATCATTTGAAGCTGGAAATTGCGTTAGCAATTCCAGCTTCAAATGACGAAAAATACAATTGAAGCAATTCAGCAGGACAAGGGTTAACATAGCTCGTATGTAAATGCTCTTTTAGATTGAGAAGATTTATTAGCAGCACTCTCGTATGTCCACGCGATGTTATATTAAGAAGGTTTATTAGTAGCACTCTCGTATGTTCACGCGCTGTTATATTAAGAAGTTTTATTAGCAGCACTCTCGTATGTCAATTCTCTATTAGATTCAGAAGGTTTATTAGCAGCGTTCTGGTATGTCCACGCGCTGTTATATTAAGAAAGGTTATTAGATTAACAAGTCCTTAATTCGTTGAAATAAGGGGGTCTGATAATAGACTAAACCTTATAGGTCATGGGCTACCAGCACTCTACGTGCATCCCCCCTCCTCCACAACTTACCCATAGTGGAGCTTCTTAGGGAAAAATCGTTCACTTTTTTCTACAATTATGAAACTTGGAAGATATGTAGACAACTGCATACTCTTTGATATTAGATAAGGAGACCTGCTGAAAAATGAGAAAGTCCAAGATGGCCGCCAAAATGGCTTCAGACTTGAAAAAGTATATAGTTTTTGTCAAGTTTTGCTACAGTTGTTTAAAAAAATTGTATCAAGTATATTAATTACTGTCCAGTAGATTACTTTATAGAGCTGAGTACATAAAAGCATAATGATTTGTTGAAATTACGACACCGACAGGCAATATTGCAATAACGTGAAATCAGATTATAATTTCTTCGTAATAAACATTGTTTTTATTGACATCTTACAGCCAGTTTGAAAAGAGTAATAACTATGGATGAGGTAGGTGTAATTTGTAGGATGAAAAAATGTTTATTGAATGTCTGGGAGGCCATAAAAGGTGATGTTTACATGCATTTTGCCGTGACCAAGTTGATTCTCTAATTAGTAGAGATTTATAAACAGGTGGTCGAATCCCTTTGCACTATACTATGATCGCGTTCTAATACGAAAATGGCATGTATCTTTCGTCATTGTTAATTGAAGAAATACGTATAATATAAAATCATTGATAAAACCTAATCGTTGGCGCTGGAAAGTGTAGAGGGGTCGGTTGCTCTATGACTTTAGAAAATAGACAATTGTTTATTAAACCATACATGGCTTGTTAGTAGGCACAATTAGTGGTAACGCTTCATTGATGTGTAAGCAACTGATGATTCGGACGGGTTGCAGTGACTAGTACATTCACACGACCCCTTGTGTCCTAGGACTTACATAAATAATAAAACGTTTTGATAAAATAAGAATTTTGGTCGTATCTTTATTAATTCCTCTTTGACTATTCACCCTAATATTTATTTTATTCATAATTGTGATATTATAATATAATGATATCCTGGCCGTTAATATAAGCATAAGGAAGGTGACCCAAGAGTTGTTTCTCTCATCAGGTTTCATGCCTGGATACATAACTGATGCATATGTATCTATGTAATTGATTATATATATATTGTAAATTTGAACCCGGTCAGATGCAGTAAATGCAAAGCTCATGCAACATACACATCAATTTGAATTTAGCCTTCAAGGTTATTCAAGGTCAACTTAAGGAAAACCAGCTGGGTAGTATTTGAGGGCTACACCTCATCTATTATATCTTATTAATATTATGACGTCCATTGTATGTCGATTTCTTAAAATATAATATGATTATAGATCCGGCCAAATCTTGCTACACTTTATCACTTTGGCGGCCATCTTGGATGTATGTTTTACTAAGCTCTCACTTCATAAATAAAAACATTACCAATGACTTTTTTGATCTCAAAAACCTAGATGTAGATATCAAAATAAAGCTAATATGTAACGCAGGATTGTAGATAAAGCCAAATTGCCATAGCCATTGGCCACATTGGATGCAGGCCTATCTTTTAGCCTAAAGTGTGATAAATTAATTACTCATCCGATTGACTATATATTTTTTAATAAAGCATTACACGTGACTTTTTTACTCTAGAAACATGTGCAGTGGGACTGACTGTTTTTGGGGGGCAATTTTAGATTTATTTCTTACTAAGCTATGCTACGTTACTTATCTGATTTTATTTTTAATCTAAAAACGTTACAGATGAGTGTATTGAACCAGAACTTGGGTGTTGACACAAAGATCGAATTTCATGTGCGATAGAATTGAATATATTGTACGATTTCGATTTCTTACTAAGCTATGCTACGTAAGAAGGTTTGTTTACATATCTCGTATGTCCACGTGATATTAGATTAAGAAAGTGTGTTAATATCTCTGTTACGTCCACGTGATGTTAGATTAGGAAGGTTTGTTAACATATATCGTATGTCACGTGATATTAGATTAAGAAGGTTTGATGACAACTCTTGTATGTCACGTGATGTTAGATTAAGAAGGTTTGTTAACATATCTCGTATGTCACGTGATGTTAGATTAAGAATGTTTGTTAACATCTCTCGTATGTCACGTGATATTAGATTAAGAAGGTTTGATGACATCTCTTGTGTGTCACGTGATGTTAGATTAAGAAGGTTTGTTAACATATCTCGTATGTCACGTGATGTTAGATTAAGAAGGTTTTTTACCATCTCTCGTATGTTTACGTGATGTTAGATTGAGAATGTTTGTTAATATCTCTCGTATGTCACGTGATATTAGATTAAGAAGGTTTGATGGCATCTCTTGTATGTCCACGTGATGTTAGATTAAGAAGGTTTATTAACATCTCTCGAATGTCACGTGATGTTAGATTAAGAAGGTTTGTTGACATCTCTTGTATGTCACGTGATGTTGGATTAAGAACGTTTGGTAATATATCTCGTATGTCCACGTGATGTTAGATTGGGAAAGTTTGTTAACATCTCTCGTATGTCACGTGATGTTAGATTGGGAAAGTTTGTTAACATCTCTCGTATGTCACGTGATGTTAGATTAAGACGTTTTGTTACATCTCTCGTATGTCACGTGATGTTAGATTAAGACGTTTTTTAATATATCTCGTATGTCCACGTGATGTTAGATTAGGAAGGTTTGTTAATATCTCTTGTATGTCACGTGATGTTAGATTAAGAAGGTTTGTTAATATCTCTCGTATGTCACGTGATGTCAGATTATTAAAGAAGGTCTGTTAATATCTCTCGTATGTCCACGTGATGTTAGATTAAGAAGGTTTGTTAATATATCTCGTATGTCACGTGATGTTAGATTAAGAAATGTTGTTAATATCTCTTGTATGTCCACGTGATGTAAGATTAAGAAGTTTTGTTAATATCTCTCGTATGTCACGTGATGTTAGAGTAAGAAGGTTTGTTAATATCTCTCGTATGTCACGTGATGTTAGATTAAGAAGAGCTATTAACAGCTCCTATTTGTCTACGTGATGTTAGATTAGGAAGGTTTATTAACAGCTCCTATATGTCTACGCGATGTTAGATTGAGAAAGTTTCTTAACAGCTCCTATATGTCTACGTGATGTTAGATTAGAAAGGGCTATTAACAGCTCCTATACGTCTACGTGATGTTATTATATAGATAAAGCGCTCTCGTCGACGTGCTGTTGAATTCGGTTACAGGATGTTTCTCAGACATTCTTCTTGATCGTCCGTCAGAACACACGCGATATAATAGTTTATCTCATACAAAGGGTTGTAAAAATGGCTGGCGATGTACTGGCGATGAAAAAGACGTGTTCTGGTGGCGATTGGTGCCGATGTCGAACGTATGGTCCCACAAAAGAAACACACGCGATTCATCACAGACATTTCACTGAATATTAGGCAATGAGTCAGAAAAGATTCGTGGATTAACCTGCGCTATATTGGCTAACAGTTACGATTTATTTTTAGGATCGGCGACGGTCGGTGAGACAAACGCATATCGGTGATGCGTCGGAGGCGTAATGGTGATGTCTTGACAATGTCATGGTGATGTTTTGACGACGTCATGGCGATGGTATAGTGCCTTGTGGAGACTATATAAAAGTTGTAGAGATTTTACGAGACACCACATACCTATATGCCGCCTATGTTTCTAGGACATTTGCACCTTTGTGTATCTCGCCGAATGTTCGCCGACTGTTTTGCGCTTCTCGGTTCTGTTTGGCAATATATCGCCGATGGTTCTTGGCGATGAAACGTCCGGAGAAAATTTTAATGCGTGCATTGAATTTGTTATCGATATCCAGATCCTTTGGCGAAGCATGGTGATTACTTGCGTATGTCGCGGATCATTCGTCGAACTACTGGCGCATGGTGGCGCTGTCCTAGCGATGCCCATATTTGTGCATCGTGAAAGCATCGGGAGGCTCAGTGCACCGTAGCGTAAATCACCGCACTGTTAGTTATTTCCATAATATACTGTATTTATTTAGAGTCGGGGACAGCGACTAGGCAGCAGGGTGTCATCTCATCTATTATAAAAGACAAGAGCGCCCTAGAGTTACTGTCACAATGATTAGTATTCATGAGCACTGAACATCGATCCCACACTAACCTGTTTCAGATTACATGCAGATGGGTCCCATATTCATCATTGTGTCTGTGTTGTATGAAAGCGTTAAGCCAGCACACGTTAAACGCCTGTTATTGTTGGATAGCGATATCCTTACTAGTGTATGTCTATATGTAACAAATACCCAATTTGCTAGATGTTGGTGTATAAATTGATTTTATTATTGATTATGTATCTGAGGGTCCTACAATTTGAAAAAAAGTCTTTAAGGTTATTTTCTGACCTCCTGAAAAACCCCCTTCCCCCTACTATATGTTTTTTTTCAACTTAATCGGTTAGAAGCTCGTAGCATCTACACTTATCGTCTAGCAGCTTATTTTGTAGGTATTGATGAGTAGGCCAAACTTCAACAAAGAACATATGAGCTAAAACCCATATTTACCCATCCAGAGGGGTAAATAAGGTTAAAAAGGGGGTAAAATCTGTTTACACTGTCAGGGTGACGACATCCTATTAGTGGAGGTAGTTTACACTGTAAGGGTGGATAGCAACATCCTGACAGTGGAGGTAGTTTACACTGTCAGGGTGACGACATCCTGACAGTGGAGGAAGTTTATACTGTCAGGGTGGATAGCGACATCCTGACAGTGGAGGTATAGTTTGCAATCTCAGAACGGATGGCGAGTGGTCCGTAATAACATAGGTAGGTCTACGAGTTACACAGTATGTAATCGTTGCCATTTAAAAAGCTGTGCTCTGAATTCTACCTCGATCGATTACGTGATGATTAATGTGTCCTTGTATGATTAATGATTTGTTCATAAAGGCAGATCTACATCATAGGCCAGTGTCAAAAGGTCTTTAAAATAAGAGTTTTTGTACCCCTTCTGCAACATTTGTTGTGGGGTATTATTGGAAACAGAAGTTATAGTTCAAAATAATCAAAATCAACAACAAAACAAACTAGTCAACATTGTCAATGGAAACGACATTATGAATAAATTTGTTGGCCAAACCTATATTTGACCTATGTTTTTTAAACCCAGATGTTTATATGCTTAAAATCGAGATGTATTTAGATTTTTATATCTCATATATTTTTTATTGAAATAATGTTGCGGCATTATATCAAAATGTATGTACTTAGCCTGGGCTGAAATCTGAAACATTTAAATTTGATCAGCATTTTAGTATTATTTTTGTACCCATTTGTTTTTACATAATTTGGGTGTGCTGAATTCCAATCTGCTGGATAACATTCTAAATTTTGTGTTTCTCCACTTCAAATTAGCAAAACAAAAGATCGCCTCCAAAACCACATTTTTCAATTTTTTGGTTTCTAGATGATATGCAGTTGATAAATTTATATCTCATATTTTTCGAACAAATTGACCTATTAACAAATGGTTAGCGCCGAAATATGGGCATTTCTCAAGCATCTATTACATGCTTATTTTAATAAGAAAACATTTCTTATGGAAATGTTTGCTTGTACAGCACTAAACAAAGGTATAGGCACAACGTGTGTATAGGAGACAGAGCTAGTGCACACTAGCGGTCTGGCAATAGAGAGTTTGGTTAGATCAAACCTTGGAATGAATGGTGTTACACACTTACTATAGCTACTATAGCTGGAAACTATTCTACTCGAAGGTAGCGGAGATGAGCAATAGGCCAAGGCTTTTCAGCATTAAATTGCTCAGTGACACGCACGTAGGATACATTGTCCAGGGATGCATGGATCCTCTTATAGGGCTAGCGAAGGGAACTCTCAGTTATTGTCAAAGGAATTTAAGGTTTTCACTGGTTATGAAGTTGGAAACATCATAATTATCAGATCTCCAAGATCCCTACCTGCAACTGAAACAAAAGTGATGTAGTTATGACATTACCATGGATGACACAAATGTATACTGGTGGGGCCCCTGTGAATATTGTCATGTTAAACTGTACATGGTCGTATAGGAAAAAACCCTTCACCATTTGCTCATTATTCAATGGCGATGGCGCTACCATGCGGCTGTCGGTTGAAAAATATACTCTTTTGAGCGTACTCGAAGATGATACAAAAAATTATATCAGACAATAAAATGACAATACTGCAGCAATAAATATTGTGAATGCAATGTGTGTTATTTGTCGGTGATCGTTTCATACAAACAATAGGTTTCAATCAATAGAAAATGCAGTATAGACCTATTATATATTTACATGACTTTCAATAAGACACCCTTAATTTTCTTAAGAATTTCTGCTTCCTCTCAGTCTCAAGTTGTCAGTACAGAAACATAATACAAGATCATAACAGATACAAAAGTTCGTGTAAAAGGATACAAAAAGTTTATGTCAACAATATATGTTGTCCAGTTCAGTGTACATGTCTGTAATTTTTTCAAAGTGAGACGTGGTGCCGGGATGAGCATATGTTATGATCAGAGTTATGCTATTATAGCAAAGAAAATATAATAAATATGTGCCTTGCGGATAGATTCAATCATGGAAATGGAATAGTAAGAGAGAAATACGGTCCGCCAAGAAAGAGGCAGATATCCATGTAGTTTTGCACGTGTGTGAGGATATTGATAGAGTTGAATATCAATCACCTGCCGATCCATGAAATTGTATCTCATTGGGCTCCAATGATTGTTATTATGTATTCACATTTCAACTGGACGTGATACCACAAATTTCCCTTTATTTGTATCTTTACAGACAAAAACGCGGGGTTTCTTTGTAGCAAGGAGGTAGATAATGCAGCATTTAAAAAAAATAAGATTCATATCAGAGGCTGTTACAAACTCGAGTTTACAAATTACTAAGCAAGAATGCTTAAGTTTACTATTCGTTAACACATGTAAAGTAGCATTGGTCACACTGCTGAGCAAAAAGTCACATTGGAAAACCAGACATTGATGCATAAGAACAGTATATGGGTGATCTGTTGTAGATTGTTCAGTTGTCAATTGTATCTACTCGATCATTTTTACTGGAGCAAATCGCAAAACATATCAAATGGCTGTAAAAGGGTATGTACTAATACCAGCTACTTTATGCAACAAACGAAACTGTTAATGTTATACAATGGATATATCTGCAGGGATAAAGAGACATGTACGCCATTTCAAAACTTTGTATTGTAATCGTGAGTCAGGAAGCGATGAATCTCAGTAGGTGTTATCCGCGTTCTGCTTTTGCTCCCAATAGTCGATCCAATGCATTGTTTACATCACCTTATTTCAATACTGGTCAAATGTAATTTAATTTTCGATTTATCGCACCATCCCTTCCTCGGCAGGTGTTCCTGATCCAGTTTAGCCTCTAAGTGAACAAAAGTTGCCTAAGGCCCCATTAATTCATTTTGCTATCAAACCTGTTTGTAGTTTCAGAGAGTAGGCTTATCATAAGAATAATCTTACTCCTCAATTTTTTCAGCAGCTAGTCAGTTATTTTGTAACATTCCTTTTGATGTTAGTGTTAATCTTTTATGTGTTAAAATAAACGTTTGATATATGGTTAAAAATAGTATTATCCGAGACACAAGCATAGTGTAGATTCAGTTGAATATAGTCGACTCTAAAAGACCAAGCGATCTGTTGGCACCACTGTCAACATTTTGTTTATTGACATTTTTCAGTTGATCAGATTTGTGGATGTAAATACATTTTTACAATGCATTGATTTTCAAATGATGATCACTTTTGAGGAACAAAATTGATATAAATTACGTTATTTATTAATTACGGAGACTTATATATTAACTACAATTATTAATGTTTCCTTAGAAAATTGGTACAATGTAGCTCTTTTGAAAGATCGTAAATTTGTAAACACTGTTTTCATTTATATTAATTAACTTGATAATCTGAAAAATGGTTCAGTGGTTTTGTTAGTGTATCTATGACAGGTAGTTTTATTTTGAGTACTTTTATTATAAATAACTTATATAACTTATAAAACTGTTGGTTAAATTTATCTTTGCTGACTACTAGTATTTGCGTTTCTATGTTTACGTGATTAAACATATTAAGGTTAACACTTTGCTGTCACTCATTCTTTACAGAAAGATTACAACAATGACACTATTTCGGAATTTTTTAAAAAGTGTTTTAATATTAAATAAATCACACTATTTGTAGTATACATTACTAAGATATCAGAGACAAACCTCTTATAGCAGGCCATGTCTGTTTTCCTGAAAAATTGTGGTTTGGCTCCCTGAGTAATAACGCTCTTATACATGTACATACAGATGCACACCAGGGCTTAAGAGGATCCCAAGATCCCATTATTTCATAATTACTAGGATGTCCTCTGTTGGCAGGGAGTGCAACACACTCACTTTTTAATGACATTGGCTTCCAGGGATTTATTTCCCGGTGTTTATAGGTGCATATATTTTGAATACTTTTTATCCAGCAAACTTTTGTGCAGAGCCAAAAGGCAGTATTTGCTTAGCTTTAATACAAGTGAACACATACTGTTTTTTGGCTTTTTCAGAGCAGCATACACAAACTCAGCTTTTGATATGCTGTCCAACTCTGACACAAACCCATTGGGGTCGCGTCTCGCTCGGATTAGATGTTGAGCACACGGGGAGCTTCAGCCGATCACTCACTGTTGTAAACCGATGTATATTCTGTCACCGGACAATGACCGGACATCCCCCACCTGCTCAAGGTCTAAATATTTATTTTTGGGCTCAATATGTTAACCCTTATCCTTCCAAGTTAATATGAATTTTCACCCACTTGAAGTTGTGTCTCGCTACCGCGACCCACAACTTCAGATGGGTGCAAATTACTTTAACTTGTTTAATTTGAGATTAATCCTTTGCAAATTCTAATGTTTAAACACGCATTTTGTTCCAAATATCAGTTATTTAAACGACAAATAAAACAGGTTAAAACGACAATAGTTGCGGTCGGTAGGATAAGGGTTATGAAAGGCTGACCTCTCGCTGGACATTGACCGGACGTCCAACAGTTGTTAGGTCAGTGTTCGATATTACATGGATGTTCTTGCTTAATGAAGGTTCTCATCTCAGTGTAATCTCGCTAATCCTATTATTTTATCCAGGTTTTTTATTCCCCAGATAAATCCCAGGTTGATGTAGATGCTATCCTATGAATTACCAGGCACACAATAACACGTACGATAGATATTCCTATAGCGCGAAATCATTTTGTTTACGATAATGTCAAACACTTTCCTGGTCGTGATTATTGTAAAAGAAAGAGAATAGCAGCAAAAAAATTGACACCAGTGGTAATTGGCAATTTTAGGCTGTCATTTTCACCTCAAAGCAGCTCCTTGGGATGACATCAATTTTCGTTTTTAATTTTGTAATGAAGTAGTGTATCACACACATCATGATTTTATTTTTTCAGAGTTTTCATATTTTTTCAAATATTTTCTATTAACATTTATAATAACAACCCAAGCACACAGTATATTGACCTCGAGGATGCTTAAATGCTAGCACAGCATTGGGCCACAGGTTGATGCCGTCGACCCAGCGTTGAGCAGACTATCAGTGCTGTGGGGGACCCCCCCCCCCCGATGTTCCCAGACCAATTTAGGGCGGCAGCTATTGATGCAACCAGGTGGTTGCTTTTATCATGCCGTCTGAGATGGTGGGTATCCGGGGCAGTGTTGTTTACATTGGAAATTGAAACTAGTTTAGTCGTTTTTAGTGCTTTATTTTTTATGTTTTTGTACTGTATTCAGGATCTGTAGGCTATATAGCTTCATATAAAGTAAATTTTCAAAATTGACAAAATTGACAACTCTCATCCTTTAGCCTATGAGTGATATAATATAGTACGGTGACGCTTCTATTCGTTCTCAAATTCATTAATTTAACCTATATTCTGCTGAGTTGTTTATTTCTATCACTCATTCCATTATAGCCGAAATTGCAAACGCAATTTCCAGCTTTATATGACGACAAATATTTATATTGATAAGATATAAGCACTTCCAAAGTGGAATGATTTGATATATTTAAAACATATTTGATCAATTTTAACTACTTGCTATTTCAGTTGTTATGGGTCCATAGTCATTATACATTTTTAAATTTTCAGTGCGGGGATCGACATAAGACGTCAAAATCTGACGTGTAACGTCGGTCCCAGCGCTGAAAAGACTAATAGGTTATAACTGGCAGGCCCTATACTCATCTTGTGTCAGTGGATTTCGCTAATTAATAGTCCGGATATAATTATTTACCAAATCAGAGAAAAACGTTAAAGTCACGTGCCATGTTTCGTTTATTGGGAACGAAATGAGCGATTAAACATCAAGATTTTCAAGTGTTTTGTCTCAAATTGAACAAATTTGGATAATTTTCAACCACTTAAAGTTGTGGGTCGCGGTAGCGAGACACAACTTCAAGTAGGTGAATATTTAAATTATATAATTCAGCGCTTCTAGTTTTGTTTCGCTTTCGAGACCCACAATTTCAAGTGGATAAGTGACTTTAGAACCTGCAGGGCGGGGGCCCTAGGGTAGTGGTTAGCACCGCTGCCTTTCACGCCAGAGTTCGGGGTTCGGTTCCCGGTCTCGGCGGTTTGAAAGAAACAAAAATGTTTCTTCCCCATCCACGTGTGAAAGTTAGTATTGTGGGGAGCCTCCGTGACCGAGAGGTAGCGTGCTCGGCCTCAGACCGCCAGGGCTCGAATTTCGAATCCTGTGTCTGGAGGACAGTGTCATCTTAATCATCTCACCATCCTCAGGAGGTTCTCCTGGCCCAGTTTAGCCTATATGTGCACAAAGGTGGCCTAAAGCCCGATTCATTTCACTTCATTTTTTTAGAACCTGCATATATACAAATTGATCTCATCGTAGCCACCACAATTCCACTACAACCGTCGATTTTAGTCGTGTCGTGATTTTTTTTCTTGATATTCCTTAGGCCCACCTGTCATGTACTAGACCTCATGCTAACTACCTCTTGGATTTTAGCGTCAGCAGACAGGTATGGAAAACATGTTGTTAACATGCAGTTGTGGCAAACACGTCGGCTCAACGATTGGCTATCGCTGGGCTAATGTTAAAAACAGCAGCCATGTCTTGGCCAAACGTTTAGCTTTTTGATTTTTACTTGGCTTTCTCGGCTGCTTGGCACAGCGGACGGCAGTTTCCGGTTAGGTGTGGCGAATATATTGTCGTTGCCGCGCGGGTAGGTGTGTTGATAGGTTGGCAACGTCGGCTAATGCAGTTATATTCCCTGTTATGTTCCACGATAATCCATGTTATATCCCACGATGGGCCAACGTCGTAAACGGTGGCCCAGCATATATTAAACATTGGATAAACATTTCTGCTGAGACACTGTAGCGTGAGAGTGAGAGTTTGAGAATAATGCATGTAACACCGCATTTATGTCAATGCTAAGCAATTTATAAACAGGGGGTACCCCACTAAACCACACCCAAGGAGATACAAGACGTTCAGTACTGTCTTAATGTTGGCCCACTGTCTACGACGCTGGACCAACATTAACCCAACATTGGGTCAATGTCTTGTTTGCTGGAACGGATGTGGAATGAAAACGTGAAAAGCTGATTATCAACTCATAGAAATAGTATCGGAAATTATGGAAGCCAAATAGTGGAGCTGCTAACTGTTAAGTTTCAGCAGAATCGTTCATTTTACTCTACATTTCAGAAACTTGGCAGATATGTCAAAGTTAATATGTTACTTCATATAAGATAAGGAGACAAGTCATTGAGTCATCAGAACCTGTTCAAAATTCAAGATGGCCGCCAAGATGGTCGCGGCTATCAAAATCGTACAATATAATTAATTTTATCGCACATGAAATTCGATCTTTGTGTCAACACCCAAGTTCTGGGTCAATACACTCATCTGTAACATTTTAGTTTAAAAATTAAATCAGATAAGTAACGTAGCATAGCTTAGTAAGAAATAAATCTAAAATTGCCCACACAAAACAGTCAGGCCCACTGCACATGTTTCTAGAGTAAAAAAGTCACTTGTAATGTTTTATTAAAAAATATATAGTAAATCGGATGCGTAATTAATTTATCACAGTTTAGGCTAAGAGATATGCCTGCATCCAATGTGGCCAATGGCTATGGCGATTTGGCTTTATCTTCAATCCTGCGTTACATATTAGCCTTATTTTGATATCTACATCTAGGTTTTTAAGATAAAAAAAGTCATCGGTAATGTTTTTATTTATGAAGTGAGAGCTTAGTAAAACATACATCCAATATGGCCGCCAAACTGATAAAGTGTAGAAAGATTTGGCCGGATCTATAATCATACTATATGTTAAGAAATCGACATACAACGGACGTCATAATATTAATAAGATATAATAAATAAGGTGTAGCCCTCAAATACTACCCAGCTGGTTTTCCTTAAGTTGACCTTGAATAACCTTGAAGGCTAAATTTAAATTGATGTGTATGTTGCATGAGCTTTGCATTTACTGCATCTGACCGGGTTCAAATTTACAATATATATATACTCAATTACATAGATAGATACAAATGCATCAGTTATGTATCCAGGCATGAAACCTGATGAGAGAAACAACTCTTGGGTCACCTTCCTTATGCTTATATTAACGGCCAGGATATCATTATATTAGAATATCACAATTATGAATAAACATAATAAGGTGAATAGTCAAAGAGGAATTAATCAAGATACGACCAAAACTCCTATTTTATCAAAACGTTTTATCATTTATGTAGGTCCTAGGACACAAGCGGTCGTATGAATGTACTAGCCACTGCAACCCGTCCGAATCATCCGTTGCTTACACATCGATGAAGCGTTACCACTAATTGTGCCTACTAACAAGCCATGTATGGTTTAATAAACAATTGTCTATTTTCTCAAGTCATAGAGCAACTGACCCCTCTACACTTTCTAGCGCCAACGATTAGGTTTTATCAATGATTTTATATTATACGTATTTCTTCAATTAACAATGACGAAAGATACATGCCATTTTCGTATTAGAACGCGATCATAGTATAGTGCAAAGGGATTCGAACACCTGTTTATAAATCTCTACTAATTAGAGAATCATCTTGGTCACGGCAAAATGCATGTAAACATCACCTTCTATGGCCTCCCAGACATTCAATAAACATTTTTTCATCCTGAAAATCACACCTACCTCATCCATAGTTATTACTCTTTTCAAACTGGCTCTGCTGCCCCTAGTATCTCAACAATTCTAGTACAAATTCAGGTTTTAAGCAACACCATTTTCATCTCGCAATCATTTTGCCGTGATTCACCTTTTGCCGTGACCAAGTTGATTCCCTTCATTCCCTGTGGTATCGTGTTTAAAACGATGATTTGAAAATGAAAGTTTTCTCATATTCGAATATTAGAGGGACTTTTACTGTATTTTTTCACTAGGCGTATTTATGTTGCCAATCACTTTTTGCTGTACACTGGGAGTTAATCTTGTATTATCGCTCATTTGGTTTTGTTTTCTAAGTGGCCTATAGTAACTTCCTCATGTGGTCTCTTCACACTCATCTCATTCAACATGTCACATTCCAAACAGCCACCATCAAATGCCATCCTTATATGATAGCAATCACCCTGGTAGATTTTTTTTTTCGTACTTTTTAAGTTCAATTGAGACAGCATTTAAATAGTATTGAAAATGCATACTTCTATCAGTGGCGCGATAAAAGGTGATGATAGGTACTGTCGTGTTTTTTTAAAGAGAGAATGTAAGATGCCAATAAAAAAATGTTTATTATGAAGAAATGATAATCTGATTTCGCGTTAATTTAGGCAGCCATCTTTGATGCCATATTGCCTGTCTGTGTCGTAATTTCAACAAATCATTATGCTTTTATGTACTCAGCTCTATAAAGTAATCTACTGGGCAGTAATTAATATACTTGATACAATTTTTTTTAAACAACTGTAGCAAAACTTGACAAAAACTATATACTTTTTCAAGTCTGAAGCCATTTTGGCGGCCATCTTGTTTTTTTTCATTTTTGAGCCTGTCTCCTTATCTAATATCAAAGAGTATGCAGTTGTCTACATATCTGCCAAGTATTATAGTTGTAGAAAAAAGTGAACGATTTTTTCCTAAACAGCTCCACTAAAACGCTGTGTGGCCTTCAGCTTCAACAATCACGTTTTGTGTGGTACGCAAGCTGCGCTTCCTGTGGGTGTATCCTTACCTGGTTAGCTTCTGCATCAGCATTGTAATGCCCCTAACTCAGTACCACAGGGGGGTATCTCCCCTTGTTGGCAAATAAAATAAAAACTGTTTTCCATATTTAGTTGTGATTTCATTTAAAATAACCGATTCTAAGCGCTAAAATTTAAAATTGCCCTGCTAAATTGTTTGATCCTATGTTTGAATCATTTAAAGCTGGAATTGCAAACGCGATTTTCAACTTTAAATGACGAAAAATATTATTGTTTATTAAGAATAAACATCTTCCAAATAGCATCATTTAAATTCTGAAGTAACCAAATTTAATTATAAAATTGAGCATCTTCAAGTTATTTTATGAGTTTCAGTGGCGTTTTCATTTGAAAGTTGTTTGGAAACGTATAAATGTTTATACGGTCCTAGCTGTACAAGGGTTAATTTAAATAGATTAACGTATATATGCTTATATATATGGGCCTAGGAGTACAAGAGTTGATATTACCGTATATATGTTTATACGGTCCTAGCTGTACAAGGGTTACTTTTAATAGATTAACGTATATAAGCTTATGTATATGGGCCTAGGAGTACAAGAGTTGATATTACCGTATATATGTTTATACGGGCCTAGCTGTACAAGGGTTAATATTAACAGATTAACGTATATATGCTTATATATATGGGCCTAGGAGTACAAGGGTTGATATTAACGTATATATGTTTATACGGGCCTATAGCAGCACAAAGGTTACTATTAACAGATTAACGTATATATGCTTATATATATGGACCTAGGAGTACAAGGGTTGATATTACCGTATATGTTTATACGGTATTAGCACTATAATGGCTAACACTGTTACAGGCTACATGCTAACAGCAGTTGCTCTGATCAGCGATTTCACAAAAAGTGTTGTTATGAAATTTCAAAGATTTATTTTATAGTAACGTTTAAACCAGGACTTAACGCAATTGTGATAATACAAATAATCTACAAGGGGCCCACCCCAGTAAAGATCTTAGTACTTAGATTATCTTAACTTTATCTCACTTCCATCATAGAATAGTTAAAAACATCTTAACATTTCTTCTGGAAATAAAAGAAAGTTAAGATAATCTTAATATTAGAATTTTACTGGGGTGGGCCCTGGATCTTCTTCACAGTCTTTAAATAGACACAGCGATTTGTGTCAATTGCGTCATTTATTCGAAGTTGACTTTTAAAGGTTGATTATATTAAAATGTGTAAATTAATGAATAAATTGTAGCGACCGGACCATGTCCAACAAATGACGTACGTAATAAAAAACTTATCGAGTAAAAAAACATAAATAAACGGGAGACCTTTTACAGATCAAGCACAGATCAAGCATATTATGTCCAGAGATCACGTGGACATTTCATCTAATTCACTTATTCTGCTCAAACGCTTTGGAAACTGGCAAACCGCCTCCTGTGAAATCTCTTGCTGGACACATGTATGTCACTTCTGCAAACTGTCAAACTTTCACTGAATGTTGGCTCAATGAAGGGCCAGCGTAGCAGACGGTGGACCAGCATTAAGCCGGCGTTAGATGAACGTCTAGTGTTTGCTGAATACTCCTGGGTCCGTTTTCTCGTAGGCCTAACCGTTACAAGTTACGATATATCGTAGGCCTCGGTTTGGTCGAGATAGCAATCTCGACCAATCCGAAACCTATGACATATCATAACTTGTACGAGAATATATGCCTACGCCATCGCTGGGAAGGCGAGATTGGCTCATCTCAGCTCAAGTCACCACCACATCAAGCCCGAGCCTTATCTGAAACGGCAAAATCAAGAGTTGTGAAGCGTATGGACTGATCTGACCATACCATCATTCATTCATTCATTCATTCATTCATTCATTCATTCATTCATTCATTCATTCATTCATTCATTCATTCATTCATTCATTCATTCATTCATTCATTCATTCATTCATTCATTCATTCATGCATTTATTCATTCATTCATTCATTCATTCATTCATTCATTCATTCATTCATTCATTCATTCATCCATTCATTCATTCATTCATTCATTCATTCATTCATTCATTCATTCATTCATTCATTCATTCATTCATTCATTCATTCATTCATTCATTCATTCATTCATTCATTCATTCATTCATTCATTCATTCATTCATTTATTCATTCATTCATTCATTCATTCATTCATTCATTTATTCATTCATTCATGCATTTATTCATTCATTCATTCATCCATTCATTCATGTCTCGTAGTAAAAGCCAACAGCATGAGCTCGAGAATACGGGCTTTGATTCATTATGAAATATTTGCAAGCATTTTTCAATCCTAAATTTACTTTAACTTAGCCTGCACATACTGTGGATCTGGTAAAATTCGCGAAAATACACGCAAAAATTGCCATATCTACAGTATTAGTAATTTGCCTCGACGAATATTTTGTTACTCAAATCCTAAATACATTTAATGGGAGCGGTCACCATTATTACCGGAATCCACTTTACGGAAATACACCGGAATACACCAGAATAACATCCTCGTTTACTGAACGACGAGCTCCCATTAGTGTGTTTTCCGGTGAGGAACGTCTCCTCATGGTGAGGCGACTTGATCAGGGCAAGCCCGTGGTTGGGGTGGGGGGTTTCTTAAAGCTGCCGTCTGTCACGACAGAGCTTTTATATTTACCCCCTCTCTGATATTCCCACTTTACACGTAAATTATTGTGGGGAGCCTTATTGAACGAGAGGTTGCGTGCTCGGATCTCCAGAGCTCGAATGTCTGGAGGACAGTGTCATAATATGAAACCCCATTCATTCATTCATTCATTCATTCATTCATTCATTCATTCATTCATTCATTCATTCATTCATTCATTCATTCATTCATTCATTCATTCATTCATTCATTCATTCAATCATTCATTCATTCATTCATTCATTGATTCATTCATTCATTCATTCATTCATTCACTCATTCATTCATTCATTCATTCGTTCGTTCGTTCATTCATTTTTCTTCATTCATTTTTTTTCATTCATTTATTCATTCATGCATTCATTCATTCATTCATTCATTCATTCATTCATTCATTCATTCATTTATTCATTCATTCATTCATTTATTCATTCATTCATTCATTCATTCATTCATTCATTCATTCATTCATTCACTCGTTCGTTCATTCATTTTTTTTCATTCATTTTTTTTTCATTCATTCATTCATTCATTCATTCATTCATTCATTCATTCATTCATTCATTCATTCATTCATTCATTCAGTCATTCATTCATGTTAAGCACACATGACATGACACGTCAAGGTCGAGGATGTCAATATCAATCATGTTAATAACTATATACTGTCGTGGATTTCCAGCCAACCATTTCCTAATTATTCCCGCGAGGACAAAACCCACCATGGAATATGATTCGATTTCCGGGGGATGAACAGATTGCAACCCATCATTGCAAGCCCAGAGAGACAGCAAACACGAGGCGTTGGGCCAATGTAGGCTTATTGGAGGCCCATCGTCTGCGACCATAGCCCAGCATTAAAGGTGTCCTCCATGTTAGCGACTTACTGGTGGTCTCCTTATCCATAATATAATTTACTCTAAAAAATATGATATAATTATGATTAACTAATGTTTTTTTTCCTATAAGCCAGCATTGTGTCAACGTCTCGTGTTTGTCGGGAAAGCGCTGGAATGACGGGTTCAGAATATCGGAAACTTTGATTGCGTTTGCAGATCAACAACGATATGTATGTGTTGATTTATTCCAGAGATATATGTAGTCCATAAGTCCGCACATTGGCAATAATTACGATGATGATTTATTGTTAAGCCGCCGTCTGCGACACTGGCCCAACATTAAACCAGCATCGGGTCTAGTGTTTTCTGGGTTATCAACTCGTGTCACAAACCATTCGTGTCTGTTTTGATAAATCTATCAGAAATGCTGGGTCTGATATACAACCAACTGTTTGATCCAAGATACTCGCCTTTTGGGCCTGACGACAGCTATCACTTTATCTCTTGCTGATATTTTAGACAACGATATTGTCTGTTGTATATTTAAATTAGCATGAATGATGATCTACTTGTAAACAGGTAAACACCAAACTGATATTCTGTGATATAGGCTAACTGAAAAAGATAAGCAACTTTAGAACCATGCGTGAAATCAATACAGGCATGCCCTGTATGTGACATTGCCTGTGGGTGGTTTGTATTGGCCAAGCCTGTAATTATTATCTGTAATATTGCACATTGACGTATTTCAACTCGTTATCTAACATAATCACTCACTCACTCACTCACTCACTCACTCACTCACTCACTCACTCACTCACTCACTCACTCACTCACTCACTCACTCACTCACTCACTCACTCACTCACTCACTCATCTTTGTTAATCAGCTGACAATACATTGTTTGTCTTGTGGTGGGTTGAATGACTTGGTCACGAAGTGCCACGAATTGCCTCGTGCCAGCTTGTGGAATGTTCGAGATGTACATAGCTGGAACAGTGACATGTCGCAGCGCATGCACGTTTGTTGCTACGTTACTAGTGCCCAGAGTTCGAGGCCAGACGTGCAAAATAGCGTTGATATTTTGCCGGAAACCCTGTGTTTTGATACATTATGGCGGCATTGATCGAGTAAACATTGATCATAGGCCATTCCATCACGTCTGATTGACCCCTTTTCATTGTATTGATTTCAGATAAACCTGACGAGCCTAACAATTGTGGTCTGATTGAGCGTCATTTAATATAACTTAACTCACCTAATTAATTTTCTATCCTTTTGTTCCGCTGGCCACAACTTGACAAAAATGACTCGCACTGGATACGGCTATTAAAAAGTGAGTCCCGCTAAATATAGCCAGAAAAAGTGATTTACAAAATTGAAATTGAATAGTCGATTGATTAATCGATTCCAGTGTCAAACGAAGATAACAGATTAGCCTTTCTGCTACCGAATGTTTTCTTTTTATTTGTCTTTTATTTAACCCATTCAGCACAGAGGCCGTCTTTATACGTCAGAATCTGGCGTCTGTAGAATTATGACGTATAAAGACGGTCTCCGCACTGAAAGAATTAAGATATTTATAATGACTATAGACCCATAACATAGGCATTCAAATGAAGCGGAAAGAGCCAACTAAGACATTTATGAAGATTTCAAATTGAAAAAAAACATTTGGTCCCCGAGGTTTATACAAAAATATTCCAGCGTTGTAGGTGTTAAAACTGAATTGCTAACACAATATACAACTTCAACTGACGAAAAAATATTTCCATTTATGAAAAATCTCACAAGTTGTATTAATAAATTTGATGAACAGACAAACAATTTTATTATTTACAGTGGCATTGTCTTTGCTTTAAAACCTGTGGTCTACCAGAATAAAAGCCAATGGTGAACTCCACAGTCAGTTCGTGAGCCTGTATATTTTGGGGGGAAAACACAATTCTATAAATACCCCACCAAATTTAAGCCCCAAACGTGCTGGCTTTAATGGGTTGGGGGTATTTTCTAATGAATTTATTTTATTCAAAACGTGCAAGATTACGCAATGTGATCCTTATTATTCAGCAGCAGGTTTTGTCTGATGAAAATCCATGATCATTGTGACTTGAGGTTAGCTCTGCCCCACACAACAGCCTAATAATAATTATACTACAGGTTTGTGCTTTGATTTCGCACTGCATTTAGTTTCCACCCATTCCGGACAAGGTCGTGTGTAATAAGTTATGGGCAGCAAAAATCCCCAAGTGAACTTAGCCACAGAAATCGTGGGCAACCAAACGGGGAATAAACTGACAAATATGTCTGGGCAGCTGGACAGACACAAAAATGATCCATGAACACCGTCAACAGGCACGCGGTGCGGATTCCTTGACGCCCAGGGGATGTATAGGGCCTATAGTGTAATCCCTTTGTCCGCTAAATTATAGAATTCAAATTGTCAAAGTTGACTTATATCAATTTAATGTTTGACATTGCCTGACATTAACCAAATAGTAGCCACCTTGAATTTTTTTTGTATTTTTGTTTGGATAACTTGTTTTTTTTAAAGAGAACCGCCTGATGGACATTTACACCAAATTTAGTGCTTATATCCCAATTTGAACAATTCAACTAATCCCACCTTGGAATCATCAACAAGGTCAACATAAAAGATAAAAGTATGTCTAGAGTTTGTGAGCCTGCATACATAAATATGAATTCTGAGTGTTGATATAAAGTGAGTTCACATGATAATACACCCAGAGTAAATGGCTGGGTTATGGTGACGTGAAGGAAAATGCACTCATGGTTGCTTTTGCAGAAAATTGCGCTGTAAATAACGTGGCCATTCTTTTTTGTATGTATCCGGTCGGTGTTTCAGTCTGTGTGCGTCTCAATTCTTTTCCTTATAGGCCCCATGTAGTCCTCAGATCCAACCTGCACAAAGTCATCCTCCATTCGATTTTAAATGACCATATAGAGATTAGAGTACTCGACCGCCCGTTTGCACCCACTGGGATCGATTGTCTCAAAGCTTCTTATGACGAAACACTTTAACAATTTAGAAAACAAGTCACCTCATATATTAAACTACTGGTATTTGATAAACTGACTCCGTTCTACAAAATATTTTATCAAGCATGGTGGCATTTAGTGGTTTGTGACGGAGCGCGAAATTGACGAAATTAACGTCAATACACTCAATGGTTTCATTATTAACTCGACGAAAAAACAAAGACATTTCTCTGAAATAACCACACGGGATCGGCGGGGCTCTAAACCTTTACGCACGCATGACTGGCGAGGCAGTCAGGTGCTTTTATCAAAGGGCCACGTCCCCTTCCCTTAGTGGTTTGTAGTTTTGAAACCGTATATTTATGCAGTCCCAGTGTGGTCTGTTCATTCGTGTGCCATTTCTATTTCCCAGGGAGCATACATACCTGCAACAGTTTTGGTGTTTGGAATTTATAGTGTACGTTACTATCTCTGTCGTATACAGGTACTTATTCACACCTGAGTGAAAATCAAGTGCCTTGCCTATGGTTTATTCGACGATTTTGAAAGCACTGATAACTAGCCCCAAAAAATCGTAAAAAATATTGTACAGTTTAAAACTTGAACCTTTTGGCATGTGGTACATTAATATTGATGAGGCTCTTCTATAAGCCCATTGATTTCATACGGGTTTACATTAAATATCATATTAACTGGCTTCTGGTATACTCACTGAAGTTTTTGTAACATTCAGGATTATTGCAAAATGATTAGAAAATTAGTCTGCTAAGTGACTGAAGAAAAAAATTAAAGGTAGGTTTTATTTTGGAAAATCCTAAACCGATGGACAGCATTTGAAGACACAACATCAAACGAACGATGCCCCAATAATGAAAGGAGAATTACATGATATTCCAGGCAAGCCGTGGCAGTCTACATCTCGCATATCCGGAACATGCATGTCTGTAATACACGACCGTAATTTAACACGGAAAGCCTTTTTGCAAGTAGCTAGAAACACGTGGACCAAAATTACTTTAACTTGTTTAATGTGAGAGCAATCCTTTGCAAATCCTGATCTTTAAACACACATTTTGTTCCAAATATCAGTTATTTAATCGACCTATAAAACATGTTTAAAACGATAATAGTCGGCAGGATACGGGTTATGGAAGGTTGACCTCTCGCTGGACATTGACCGGACGTCCAGCAGTGGTTAGGTCAGTGCTCGATATTACATGGATGTTCTTGCCTAATGGAATCTCTCATCTCAGTGCAATCTCAATAATCCTATTATTTTCTCCATGTTTTTTATCCCCCGAATAAATCCCAGGTTGATTTAGATGTTGTCCTATGAATTACCAGGCACACACTAACAGTCTCGTACGATATATATTATTATAGCGCTGAAATTTTTTTTACAATAATGTCAAACACTTTCCTGGTCTCGATTATTGTAACACAAAGAGAATAGCTGCAAAAGCATTGGGCCACAGGATAATGCCGTCGACCCAGCGTTGAGCAGACCATCATCGATCTTCGTGTTCCAGACCAATGGATAATGATGCAACCAGGTGGTTGCTTTAATCATGCCATCTGAGATGGTGGATATCTGGGGCAGTATTGTTTAAATGACAATATACCTCTTGGAATTAAAACTAGCTTAGTCGTTTGCAGCGCTTTAATTTTTTTTTTGTTTTTGTACTTTATTCAGGATCAGTTTTCTCTATCGCTTCATGTGAAGTAAATTTTGTAAATTAACGAAATTGAAAATCCTCATCCCAAGCAGTTCCCTCAACCTATCAGTGATATAATATATTACCGTGACGCTTCTATCCGTTTTCAAATCCATTAATGTAGCCTATATTCTGCTGAGTTGTTTGTTTCTAGCACTCATTCCATTAACCCTTTACCGCCAAATTATTCAATCTGGATTTTCACACAAAAAAAGGTTAAAGCCGAAATTGCTAAAGCAATTTCCAACTTTACATGACGACAAATAGTTATATTGATAAGATATAAGCACTTCCAAAGTGGAATAATTTGATAAATTTTCAACATACTTGACCAATTTGCTATTTCAGTTGTTATGGATCCACGGCCATTATACTTTTTTATTATTTCAGTGCGAGGACCGACGTTAGACGTCAGAATCTGACGTCTAACGTCGGTCCCCGCGCTAAAAAGGTTAATCGCTTATAACTGGCAGGCCTTATACCCATCGTGTCTGAGTAGATTTTTCTAATTAATAGTCTCGATATTAATTATCCAATTAGAGAAGAGACGTTAACCCCTTAACCGCCAAATTATTCAATCTGAATTTTCACCCACTTGAAATTGTGTTTCGCTGACGCGATCCACAACTTCAACTGAGTGAAAATTATTCAGATTTGACAAAATGGAGGTCTACTGTACGGAACTGTATTCGGGTCAAAACTGTCAGGAAGTCATTCGACGCAAACTCTCGTTCTGATTTAATGACATACGTTTTAATTGACGCATTTGTAATGTTGGAATTGTTGCTTATCTCATCTTAACCGACACACTTGTGGTCTTCTTTAGTTGCATAAGTTAATTGAGCCGTAATCTCATTTTAATTGACATGCCTGCAGTCTTCTTTACGGCTATGCAAGTTAATTGAACGCGTCCCGTTCTTCTTAGTTGAATCATCTGCGTTTTAACTAGTCCGTAATAACAGACTCTGTGTGCAATACAGAGTCTGTAATCATTGCCATTCGTAAAGTTGTGCCCCAAAAATACGGTGCGCATCCGATCGATTGCGCAATGAATTACTGCGTCATTGTTTGATCAATTATTTTTATATGATTCTGTAATGACAGATTTACATCTCATCAGAATAATGCGTTAACGTGGGGACTTAAATCCCTGTCTTTATAGGTGAATTTATCATCTAAATAGGGCTACCCTCACATTTTTCATGAAATTTTTGGTCTCAGCGTACACTGACCACCAGCATAAAAAACCACAGCTTTTGCTATGCTGTCAATCTCTGACGTTGAACCTTGCTGTTCACGTCAAGCTCGGACTACGTTTTAACCGACTAAGAACGAGCGCGCATCCAATTTAGCGCAGTGTTTACAGCTCTACATAAAACACGTGGAGATAACTTGGCCTTAATGTGATTCGCGCCAAGGTCACATTCTCTTTGTGCTCTCAAGTCAATACTCAATGTGAAGGTAAGTTTTCGATAAAATCATATTACATGTAGGTGTAGTCTATATTAAACTAATATGCGAAAGAAGTGAACATTTAACCATGATAGACACGTGAACTTGAATGTTCATATTGCTAGTTTTTAAAGTTATAGACTAGGCCCTAGGCTAGAGAGTCTATAGACTATAGAGTCTATAGTTTTTGAGGAATTATCGCCCACCACGGCACCAGGCATGACAATGTTCTGCTTATTATCTTTATTATTATTCCCATTTTTTTTGCCAGGCTTTTTCTCCCTTATTTTGCATCGTGCTATGATGCTTTCATGATGCAGTTGAATAAATAACTTTTTCCATAATGATTCAGTTCCTTTTCTTATGTTCAAATTTACTCTAGGCTACTAGCTGGGAACAGTTACTGAACCACAGAGGCCTATTATACAGGAGCGCATGTTTTTATGCCATTATTCAGAGAAAAATGAGCGGATCTTGATCAATTTTTTACAGCGCAAATCTAGGGGGTTATGGAACTACCAGACCAATTTTATAGCTTTATATAATTTTTATAGTATATATAATGGTTAAAAAGATGTAGGCTCTACAATTTTGAATTTTTCAAGTTTTCCTGAAAAAGTGAGAAAAAAACATGACTTTATAGAGAAGTCATATATTTTATTTTACATGCTCTAAAAAGTGTTGACCTGTTTCTTGTATGAGTTGATACCAACACCACAAAGAAAATTCTATAAAAATTGGCCCATTATAGCCTATAGATAAATAATTGCTGAATTAGAAGATCACCTACGATACCGGGTAATGCGCTACGCCGCTAGACTACAAAAAAGGCTAAATAATGTGGTTCCAGTAGCTGAGTAGATCTACCGGTGGTCCCTATAGTTTTTATTGTACTCAGCTTTAAGCCACCCAGAGTATTGTACACACATAATCTAGCAGACATTTTTCCGAGGTAAACTTTATAGTATAAATAACGAAAAGATTGAGAGATGCACTACTACTATATCTGTTTAGTCTACGTTTAATATATTACGAATAATAATCATTAATGTTATTTATGTCATTTATATTAACCATAACATATATTTTACGGCTATCTGATTTAGGCCTAGTGATTATCTCCTGGTTTATACCCAACTGTCGATAATAGGGGATTTTAAATGTTAAAAGTCCATTGAAAGCACTTCATTCAGTGAAAATGTGACGAAATGACGTTGAGGGTGGGTATAATCCACGAGATTGCCTATTTTACAACAATATTAATAACAGTGATCAATGTATGTAATAACTGAAGAATGGCATCAATAAATAAACATTAATATTAATCATTTTGTTGTTGAGCATTATTTACCATGTTGACAGACCATAATTCTCCTCCACTCTCCAGATGGCGCTGTTGCCGGCGAGAAACAAGTGTAAACCACGTGTCGAACCCCACAATTATTATTGGCTAGAATGTGACCTTGGGACACAGATTACTCAACTAACATGATTCCCCGTCAACAGCAATGCCAATCACAGTTGAACTTTAGACAGTCAAGAAGAACGGGACGCGTTTAATTAACTTGCATAGTCGTAAAGCAGACTACAGGCATGTCAATTAAAATGAGATTGCGGCTCAATTAACTTATGCAACTAAAGAAGTCCACAAGTGTGTCGATTAAGATGAGGTACGCAACATTACAAATGCGTCAATTAAAACGTATGTCATTAAAGAAGAACGAGAGTTGCAAAATTAAAATGAGATTGCTGTTCAATTAACTTATGTAACTGTAAAGAAGACCACAATCGTGTCGGTTAAGATGAGATAAGCAACAATGCCAACATTACAAATGCGTCAATTAAAACGTATGTCATTAAATCAGAACGAGAGTTTGCGTCGAATGACTTCCTGACAGTTTTGACCCGAATACAGCTCCATACAACTGTTCTCAACTATTGCTGATTGATCTCACATTTTATCATTAACATGTTTAAAAGGTGGTACTTAACGTGCTAATAAAAAATGAAAACCCGAATATATGCGGCACCGGCGGTTGAAAGGTTAAAGCCGGAATTGCTAAAGCAATTTCCAGCTTTATAATTATGACGACAAATATTTATATTGATAAGATATCAGCATTTCCAAAGTGGAATGATTTGATAAATTTTCAACATACTTGATCAATTTTAACTACTTGCTATTTCAGTTGTTATGGGTCCACAGCCATTATACTTTTCAGGCCTCAGCCAAAATTTTGGCGGATGCCTATTGTCGTCACCAGGCGCGTCCATCCGTCCGTCCGTCCGCCACTTTTTAGAACTATAACTTGTTTCACATAACTGGAATGCACATTAAACTTCACATACAGGTTAATCATGACCAAAGCTTGACTAATTGCATATTTGACCTTTCTGTAACCCCTTTGACCTTGACTTTTTTCCGATCGACAATTATTCTCGTTAACGCGATTCACTCAACATTTTTTTATGTATCGCTCCAAAATTTATACCATATATCAATTTCACTAATAGCTCGGATGAGTTCGAAATTTGGCAAGATTCGGAGTCAAAATGGCCGATTATCGGCCATAATTTTTTAATATGCGTAATATCTGGAAAACCGGATCAGATCGCTAGACCATTACTAAAAAACAAAATGTGCAGTTCCAGGTGGGGATATACCATGAAAAATTTCAACATGATAAAATTAAAAATGGCCGACTTGCGGCCACTTTTGATCGACAAATTTTCTCGTTAACGCGATTGACTCAACATTTTTTTATGTTTCGCTCCAAAATTTATACCATATATCCAGTTCACTAATAGCTCGGATGAGTTCGAAATTTGACAAGATTCGGACAGAAACTAGGTCATGGCGGCCAAAATGGCCGATTATCGGCCATTAATTTTTAATATGCGTAATATCTGGAAAACCAGACCAGATAGCAGTTGCTGGGCCAATGTTGAACCAGAGCAAATACAGAGCTTTGAAATTGTGAATTAAAAAAAAATGGACACTTTTCACTCAGAATGTGACGTCTACAGACGTCACATTCTGACGTATAAAGACTGTCTCCGCGCTGAAAGGGTTAATACTATTTGCTCCAAGTTGTACCTTTAGATATTATATGTAACTTGTGGGAACGATAACGTATCCTGCTCAAATTTATTATGAATGTTTCAGTTGTCTGTCCAAAAATATTGATTTACTGCGATTAGCACATATGCGATTTCTTTTTTTTAATATGATATCTTTTAATTGATGATTCGAGGCTGAGGCCTATTCCCGTCGCCGACGGGCCTTGTTTATTATTTCAGTGCGGGGACCGACGTTTGACGTCAGAATCTGACGTGTGACGTCGGTCCCCGCGCTTAAAAGGTTAATCGCTTATAACTGGCTACACTGACCTATCAGTGAGTGTCACAGTCACCCACTGAGATTTTGTGTGGCATTTACACATATCCAACACCAGGGGTCTCTGTCGTCTGTTACGTCACCGTCTGCCAACCAGCAGCTAGCAATTCATAAATCAGGCACCAGCGGTCAGGTAGATCGTGATTGGCCAGTTGTGTTTAGATGCACACCTGCCCATCCGCTGCAAACACATGGGAATTTGTGCACGCAGTGCTCGTCATACAGACCTGAGGGTATCCATGAGTGTTCCACTTTCAATTTTATATTTATTGATAATTAATTTAATGGAGTTTTTAAAAGTATGAGCTAAGCACAATTTTTACTACAAGCGGTATATATCAGTGTATATTCAGCCTAGATATTTTTATCCCATTTTCAAAAGCGTCAATGGTAATAACATAATCGAGTTATTTTGCACTCTGTGAGGCCATCGTTCTGAAAGAAGCAGAATTTTTCCCACGCACCTAGATGCGGCAGTACAGAGAGTGGCTATGAAATTTCTGTCCCCTGGTGGTTAATATTAGCTGATCGGGGGAAGATGACCAGTGTCTGAAGTAGAGATAGAGACACTGGTGACACGAGTGAAATAACGGGTCAGTTTAATAGAAGACATCTTAAAAAATAGCGGGCATTGTATTTTTTTGTATGGAGAAAAAAAATATATTAAATTTTAAGCACAGTCAGTTTTATCTAACGAAGAACTGCCGTATGCATTTAAATGGTACAGCCAGCCTCATATCACTTCCTGTTTGGTGCTTCCCCCCAGAGGTCACAGCTTACACAGCCCTAACATGTGTGATATTGAATATTTGAAGAAAAAAATCTTGATTAGATCTATTTAATTAACTTAACATGTTGTAGGTTTTTCTCGAATTAAAATAATTATAGTACCAATTTAAATACCACAACCATACTATGAAGCAATGATAACATTTTTGGACTGTATAGGACTCATGAATACAACATGCAAAATTGATAATAGTTTATCACACATGTCAGTTTATTGTGAGCATTATAAAAAACAGTATTTTATTTTTTTGCTAGTGAAAATATTATTTTTATGTGTGTTTTATTAAATTAAATATTATATCCCTTTCTTTGGAGCTCAAATGGCTTACTTCTTGGGGAAACAGTTCTAGCAGTATTTTTAGATTATATTTTAAACTAGAAAGAGTTGTTCGGGAATCAAAATGTCACCAAAAATTCCGCGGTGGTATGTGATGGCTATGTGAAGTATGAGGAAGCAGAAGTTGATAGATTATGAGCTATTTTGAAAACAACTAACTGCGGCGGCGGCGGCGGATGCGGCGGAGACGGCGGACCGTGTTGAAGGCTGCTTAAATATATATTAACATTGACTTTGTTGTTGGAAAAGATATGAAAGTCCGAATAATAAAATAATGAACAAGAAAAGTAATTTAATTGATATCGACCACAAATATATTTCTTGAATAAAACAATAACATGAAATAAAAGTTATAATATAAGTATGTTACCAAGTTTAAGATAAAGGGCCAGCGAATTAAATGAGCTGCAACTGCAAACAACGGTAATATTTAGTATTTATAGTCTAAACAGAAGAGATTCGACGCATATGCGTCGAGAGTATGCGCCACGTGCCATAACTCATCATCACCACTTTTATGGAATAAAATATATGATTGAAATAGCTTCAGGTGTGGAGATATCATGATGACAATTATTTTCATTTATTGACTTTGTCCTTGAAAATGTAGGTCAAGCTCTCCCATTTGTGAACATTACATCACATGGATCATTGGTATTAATATGGAAGTAATACAAATTGCGGATGCAGAGATATAATGATAATTTTTCTATGAATGTTAAAAAATGTAGTGTGCCCAAACCCGACAAAATTAATCTTCCCTTCTGAAAACCACCACCATTTAATATTGAAGCCACCCATTTTAGAACCATGTACAGTAGATGAACCAATTCTGGAACGAATCAACTCCAGTCACCACCAGTCTTTTCTCCCAGCTGCATTCAATTGAAAGGAAATCAAGGGATGGTTGCATGGCGTCTAGAACGGTCCGCCTACTGTATATTCATACAGGTAGTTTTATGTGGAATAAAATTCCAAAGGCACATCCAGGTCTCGGTCGCACATGAAAACAGACAATGCCAATAGACTCGCAGACACCGAAAACCTCTACATATGCCAGGTTTTGAGCCATTTAAAGCGACAGAAGTAGGTCAAAATTCATCCAAAAGCCAACATTTTATTCTCGTTTCTTGAAAATTCTTGACTAGAATTGTGGAAGTCTTTTAAATTTGGGGTTGCTGTTGCAACGTAGCAAGTGTGCCGAACAGACGTGATATTACATGCAATCTATTACCATTGCTATTACAATTACTTTGAAATTCTTCTATTACTATTACAGTCTTCGAGCTATATTACTATTACTATTACTATTACTCTACCATCTATTACTATTACTATTACAATAACTTTTTGTCACCATTTCCAAAGAGATAACAAGCTATACTGCCATCATATATTTTCCATGTACATTTTTTAAATAACAAACATAAAATCATATCAATTTTGAGACTATTTAATACAAATTGAATTTTTTTTATTAATAAATTACAATTGGCTTTGTTTATATATCATGATATCCAGACACTACGGTAGCTTTGCCGCACAACGTTATTGCAATGTGAGCCATGATAACACTATGCGTGAATGTTAGTTAGTGCTATCTACAGATCCAGATAGCCAGGATATTAGTTATATAGACATAGATTTTACGATCGCTAAACATTGTGCGATAAAATATGGTTCTTCCTAGAAATGATATGTTTGTATTTAATAACATGTTAAAATTTGTTTTGGCGTAGTTTAATGTGGTTTTTGAAGCCGTTAGGGTTAATTAAGTTTCGCCAACCGGCGATTATCGCCGTCATAATACTGTCTGCACATCACACATTTCCCCTCCCAGCAAACACGGGGCAGTCACCCAATGCTGTTTCAATGTTGCAATGCATCGTCTTCGACGCTGACCCAACATTTAAACATCATGGGGAGAATGCTCCGTGTTTACTGGGCTGACCATCAGGGCCAAAAGATCAAGGGTGTTTGACCACAGGAACCTGGCAATGACTTGTTTTGAAAAAAAGATGTAAGCAAGTATTTTAAACAACGATTATAATTCAATAACAAGACATTGCGCAATACAATATGGATGTACGAAAGATACAAAATTATTACAATTACAATATAAGCTATTGCATAGATTTTTACCTACAAACAAATGGTTGAGAAAAATAGGCATTGTCCTTGATGATACTTGTGCTTTTTGCAACACAGAAACGGAAAGTTAAGAACATGTTTTTCTTGAATGTACTTTTGTTACTAGAAACTGGAGTGAAGTTCTAAAGTGGCTTAAGAAATATCAGTCATGGCGGCAAGTTTTAGCAATGAAGATATATTATTAGGTTTTAAGGGTGAGAAATGTGAATATATTAAGTGCTAAACATTATATTATATTGTTGTAAATGTCAACATCGAAGACCACTATTTAATAACTTATATTCTTACCTAAAACATATATTTACCCTGGAAGAATATACAGTAAAAACTACTGACAAATATGAGGTCTTTCTGGGTAAATGGAATGTTGTTTTTCATGATTTGAAGAATTAAGGTGTCACAGCAGGCATAGGGCGGTGATCCGACGGTGGGGTAGTGCTAGTCCACCGTTTGCGGCGTTGGCCCAGCATTGCGCCATGGTTGTCTCGCCGTCCTGTATCTGCTGGGAATATTTCAATATCATGCCTGTTGCCCGGTGGGCCCGCTGCGCCCGCTGCGTTGAACCGGTGTTGTTTTGGGGTTGGGCCAGCGTTGTAGACGGTGGGTCAGTTTTGAAGCAGCATTGCTTCGATGCATCGTGTTTCCTGGGCTGAATGTGAGACGTTGGACGAAGCTTGTTTGGCCGTTGGGCCAGTTTTAGTTCAACGGTGGAACAGGGATTGACCGTGTTTTCTTCTTTAGCCAAAGCCATCTAGACTCCGGTATACCTTGCTGGTTCGGTGCTGGTCCATTGTCGTAGACGGTGGACCAGCATTGAACCGGGAGGTCATTATATCTCTATATACGTCGGCCCGGTGTTGGTTTGGCATTGAGCCGCCATCGGGTCGGCGTCTCGTGTCTGCTGGGTAGGACCATGATGATGTGAGCTGCTGTTCAATAGACACGACGTATTGGCATTGGTAGTGCTGATTTGGTGCCGGACCGGCGTCGTAGGCGGTGGACCGGCATTGAATCGGCATTGGGCTTGTTTGCTGGGTGACCAGATGACGAAAAATATATATATATATTTTGAAACAGTCATACTATCATTTCTGTTACTTTTTATCCGTTTTTTTTATCAGTTGTAATCAGTTTATAACCACTTAAAAACGTTGCACATAGACATAGCATAGTTTTGTTGTTGTTGTTTTTTGTTTTGTTTTGTTTTGTTTTTCTCACGTCTTATGTATAATCGTGTTCCTTTTTGTTCTGTACTGTGTATTGTATATGTATTATAAATGTATATGTATATGAAATCCGAAAATAAAAAAGTTAGCAAAAAAATCACTTGTTTTGATACTGTTTAGGCATTAAGATTTTAAGTCTATAACGATAATTAAGGTGCGATGTTCTTCACACATTGAGCTGTATAAACTGACTCGCCTCACAGCAGACATGAGATGTTGTTTTAAGGACGGCCCGCCCTCTACAATGCTGGTCCAGTAAAAACACATACGTGTGTTTGCAATGTGCATTACTGTGGGCGTCAATAGAACTAATACAAATCATCATGTTATATATATAATTTCATAACATTGAACTGACAAATTATTATTTAAATATATTTGCTGAGATTAATGGCATAGGGTAAATTAATGTGAATAATCAAGCGAAAATAGAATAGTGTAATAGAAAAGTAATAGACTATTATATATTACTTGGCCATCTATCCCTATTACTATTACTATTACTATTACTATTACTATAACTATTACTATTACTATTATTTTCATTTTTTCGCGATCTATTACCATTACTATTACAGTGAAAATGCCCCCGTTACCTATTACTATTATCTATTACTAAAGCCCCATTTGTCAGTTATTCCCGTATTTCATGCATGTCCGAAATTAAATCTCGTCCTTATTTCTCGTTTAAACGAGCGACACAAAGTTAAAAAAAAACTTATGTTGACATATTATGGACAAATCAAGGAGCCAAAATAAAAATGATGATTTTGGCCTGATTGTGTCGCTTTAACTAAAAATAAGAACGATTTATCAACTCAGATTTGGAGTGCCTCAAGGATCCGTTCTTGGGCCGTTTCTGTCTGATGATACCCAAGTTTATATTACTTTTAAAGTGGACAGTATAATCGATCAGCAAACTGCATTAGCCAGGATTCAAGCTTGCATCGAAGAAATACGTATATGAATGATAGCAAGATTGAATTCGTCATCGTTGCGTCCTCTGGTAGTGTGGATAAAGTGTCCATTGACACCATTACTATCGGTGATTCAAGTGCCCGTAACATCGGCGTCATATTCGACAATACATTGTGTCTGAATGAGCATATCACCAAAGTCTGCCAGACTTGCCATTACAGGCTAAAGAACATCCGCCGCCTAAGGCGTTGTCTCAGCCTTACTGCAACACAACTCCTTGTTCAGGCGCTTGTACTGCCGAGATTGGACTATTGTAATGCTCTCTATGTAGGTCTACCTCAGCAACAATTTGGACGACTACAACGTATACAGAATGCTGCTGCACGCCTCATCACCTGTACACCACGGCAGGAACACATATCACCTGTTTTGATGCAGCTGCATTGGTTAAAAGTACCACAGCGGATTTTTTTTAAATACTAACACTAACATTCCTGGCAATTCACGGCAAAGCTCCCACCTACATATGCGAGCTGGTCGAGCAGCACACCTTGCGACGCGAGCTACGGTCGACGGGCAGTGCAATTATGCTGAAGCAGCCACGTTCCAGAACAGGCAAATGAAATGAAATGAAATGAATCGGGCTTTAGGCCACCTTTGTGCACATATAGGCTAAACTGGGCCAGGAGATCCTCCTGAGGATGGTGAGATGATTGAGATGACACTGTCCTCCAGACACAGGATTCGAAATCAGCCGGCGATCGTGCCTTTGTCACTGCTGCACCAAGGCTGTGGAACTGTTTGCCTGTCGATATCAGATGTATCTCCACTATTTCGTCATTCAAGAAACATCTCAAATCATACTTGTTTAGCGAAGGATATAAACAGCTTAAATAATATTTTTCAACAGCAATGAACATGCGCTTATGAATCACTTGAGTTTAGGCGCAATATAAATTTTAGTATTAGTAATAGTAATAGTGATATAAAATCAATATGGCTGTCGTAGCCTCGTTTTCGGACGCACATGAAAACATACAATGCCAATAAACTCACAGACCCCAAAAACCTATTTCTACCAAGTTTCGGGGCACTATTGTGAATTGTGAAAAATCAAATGGAATGCGAAAAAAGTTGGAAAGATGAAAATCTGATCAGGTCATCTCAATAAACATGGGTAACTTCTCATAAAAAAATGGGAAAGAATCAATAATTATTTATCGCGTAAACGAGACATTTCTTTTAATCTTTGACCTTGACCTTTGATCTATGACCTTGCTCTTTGGTAGAAATATTACTGGAGGGGTTGAATGGGGACGACAATACTCGTCCGTGCCCAACGGGCCAAGGGGTGAAAACAGAAAAAGAGGTGAAATCAGGGGGAAGGGAAGGGATCCACTCTTCGTGAAATGTCCACACTTGTTTGTCATTGGATGCAATGTTTATTCAGCTAGTAACGTTACATACATGTATGTTATTAAACATTCATTGAAACACCGTGAGTGTGAAGGTAATGGATAATTGAGTCTTCCCCCCCCCCCCCCCAGAGAGACTCAATATTTTTTATTTGCGAAAATTGTTCGCATGATTGTAAGCGAATACGAACAAAGAACAGTCCACAAACGCTGTAATGTAGTTGACAATAGTCCCGGCTGTGTACATGAAACCGGTGTGATTTATCGTGTTAATTAGCAAATACATGTAAGAACGATTAATTAAAATTTAAAAAATCAATATGGCCGCATAACCTCGTTTTCGATCGCACATGAAAACGAATAATGGCAATAGACTCGCAGATCCTGAAAACCTTTATATACAAAGTTTCGAGACACTATTGTGAATTGTAAGAAAAAAAGTCGAAAAATTGTAGTCACCAGCTGGCGGCCATTTTGATTATCGGTGGAAAGCTGAAAATATAATCAGGCTAACTCCATACTCATGTGTAACGGCGGCGGAAACTTTGACATTGTGACCTTGACAAATAGGTCAAGATCACCCATCTTTGAATTTGACCTAGACCTTCATGAGGTCTGTCACTGCCAGTGATTCACTAGTATGAAAATGCAAATGTCGAAAGTGTCGGAAGAGGCGGGAGTGTCGGAAGTGTCACATATGTCGCAAGTGTCAGAAGTATTAGAAGTGTCGCAAAGTGTCGCAAGTGTCGCAAATGTCGCAAAAAAGTGTAAAATGTACGTCTAAACTTGAATACCGTTACTTGAAGTGTCACAGTAACTGTTGTCTCTAGTTTTTGTAGATGTCAGTTCTTTTGATGTGTACATCTATTTTAATTACGAAGTGAACAACTCGACCATTCTTTCCAGGTTAAGCTCTCCACTTTTCTAAATGCAGCGTCTTATCCTTATACACGGCTACATATTAAAGGGACTAGCCCAGGGCTAAAATCATCAAAAAATCGGTGATTTTACTTTGGCTTCTTAATATGACCATATGATGTAAACATGTCCATAGACTAGAGCTGAAAAAGTTTTTAATTTTTTCTGCTGCGCATTCACCAGTTAGGCTAGATATAGAGACGAAATTCCTGATTTATAATTATTGACAACCATGTCAAAAATTAGAAATACGGGAATTTTTTCTCTATATCTAGTCTAACTGGTGAATGCGCAGAAGAAAATTTTAAAACAAACAACGGTATTTCGACATAAGAAAAATTAATAATAAAATAATAGCGATCACCCACTTTGATAAGAACGAGTCTATTTCCGATAATGTTCGCTGATTGACTTATCAGAATGCGACTGATTTTTCTTCTAACGTTTAGCTGAGGGCAATTTTGTGAAACACAGTGACGTCACCGGAAACCATTTTAAATTGCTATTCAGTGAAAACAATGTTATATATAAAACCCCCTAACCCCATACTTCATTGCATTAGCAAACACGGTGAAAACATTAGCGGTCAAGGCTGTTGAGCTTCACAGGATTGAGGTATTCCTGTGGTGACGTGTACGGAATACGGCTGACCAGTGAATTTCACCAGTACATCGTACAAGTGTACCATTATGTAAACACTGATTCAGCCGATTTTGTGGAAAAATGTGAGGGTCAATGTAGGCCTACACAGCTAAAAATAGAATTAAATTACATGGTCGAGGCATTATTCAAATGAGATGTCAACCTGCCATTATCATCTAATAAGGCAATCATCAAACTTAGACGTATTTAGGCGCAATCGATCGTCCGCGCACCGGTTTGTTGGGGCATAACTTGACAATGATTGCAGACTCTGTATCGCATATATAGTATGTTATTATGAACTAGTGTTCCAGAGGCACTGCCATCTGATAGCATATAGGCCTAGCTATGATCACAGAAACAGAGCATGGAATCAGCGATATAACCTGCACGGGTACAGAAAAAATAAATAAAAAATGACGCAAATGTCATACAATCATTCAGACATCCGGTAAACCTTTACTTCTATTGTTCTACTCGTTAAATACTGATTTTAAAGAAGTTTACATTATTTCTTGTTTCCAAGAAACGACCAGGAGAAGTGTAAATATACAAGGAACATTGTGGACCTTCTGAAAAAGTGAGACCGTTTTTTTCTATTTTCATCGATTTTCAAGTCAAGTCAAAAGTCAAGTCAAAAGTTTATTGAACTCAATGAGGCATGGGACACAGGTATCATACAATTCATGTAACAAAAGCAAGAAATTATAATCCAGTTGAAACAGATTAAAACAAAATACTTAACAAATGGAATTTAAGTTAAACAATGATAACATAATAAGAGTAGGTTTGAAATGCGTATAAACAGATAAACAACATAATAGAGGTAAATCAATGTACCTTTAAACAGATAGTAGAGCATAAGAAATGGATTTATAATATGTATTTCATTGGTGATTGGAATTATTATATGTGGATATTTAGCTTCTGACATCCTCGACTAATAAATTTAGCCAGTTTATTTAACATAAATGTATTGACACAAGTCATTAGGGACTCCAGTTTTAACATATTTGGGTTATTGTGACAGAAGCGTGGAAGCAGCTCTGTACGCAAATCGTGCAGTTCAGGACATTCAAATACAAAATGAAATTCATCTCCGACATAGCCCAACTCGCATTTGTCACATAACCTGGTATGTCTTGGCAAATTTGCGTACCTGCCAATTTCAATTGGCAGACGGTGATTAGTAGTACGAAACTTGCAAATTATTCTTCTGGTAAATGGGGACATAGTAAGATATTTATCAAAAATTAGGCTTTTCTTAAAAACTCGATATAGCACACATTTACTTGAATTATACACAGTAGTTGACCATTCTTGTGAATACTGTTATCTTAAATTGAGCCGAATAAATTCAGGGAGGGAGCATATTGTTATCGATTGTGAAAGCCAGATAAAACTTACACCACAGTTATCTAGAATATTTTTACCATGTTTTAACCATTTAGATTCTACAGTGTTGATTCTGTAATGTGCGTACATAATATTATAATACATAATAGATGATAGTTTATTTTTATTACTAGTTCGAATAATCCGGCTCCAAAAGGATACAACACGAGTATTAACAGAATCATATGTATTGAAACTGGGAATCTTCCAGTTTCACCAAGGGCCATGCAAGTTGGGGTAGACATTTTTAGAGACAAACTGTATTTAAGATACTTCAAGTGTAATTTTTCAATTAGATTGATGTTCTCGAAGCCCCATACTTCACAGCCATAAGTAAGGATGGGTAAAACAAGAGAATCAAATAATTCTAGTTGAATGTCTAATGGTAAATTTAACTGTCTGTTTCTTCTTAACAGAGCAAACATGGCTTTGTTTGCTTGATCAAATAGGTGTTTTTTATGTTTTACAAATGCATTATTAAAATTAAAAATCACACCAAGATATTTGAAATGTTCTACAATCTCAATAGTAGTATTTTTGTAAATAAAATTATGTTTTTCTCTGTACTTATATTTAGAAAAAATGACAATTTTTGTTTTGTCTGTATTAACAGACAAGTTACACATATCACAATACTCTGATAAATAGTGCAGATTATTTTGTAAAGACTCTGCATCATTTGCCATTATAACAGTGTCATCAGCGTAAAGCAGTACAAACATCTTCATATAAACATTGATAATGTCATCCCCTACGTTAATTGGTGATGATTCTCTTAGTGAGAAAAAAGACTCGAGATCGTTCACATATAAAAGCAAATAACAGAGGGGAGATGTTTTCACCTTGACGTACTCCGTTGTGGGACACAAAGGAATCTGATTTATTATTATTACAAGTAACACATGACTTAGCATTAATGTATATATCCTGTATAACAGTTAATATTTTTCCGGATAACCCCAAATTTATTAGTTTGGACCATAGCCCGACTCTCCATATTGTATCGAACGCCTTCTTGAAATCAACAAATGCACAGTATAGTCTTTTCTTTCTACTTAGGTAAATATCAATTATAGTTTTGAGGGTAAAAACATGATCAATAGTTGCATAACCTTTCCTAAAACCACTTTGGTTTTCTTCAATTATATTCAACACTCTGATTATTTGAATTCTGACAAGTGTTCATCTCCTCTCCACGTTTCAGTGGAGGAAGAGGTGTGATCAGCTAAGTGTCAACTAGAGTGACTCATCCTAGCAACAATGCCTCAACTGGAGAGACCTCTCACCCTGAGCTTTCCCACGAAGGGTTTAAATCTTCTTTGAAACTAGAAAAATATCTAACGATAATGCCTTATGCTCAACGTGTATCGATGACTTCATTTAGGTGTAAAAACTACTAGCTTCCGATTGAAGCAGTATAGTTGTCATGGAGTTTTACGAGAAAACAGAATATGTACATATTACGATGTGGGAATTAGAGACGAATTCTATTAAGTAGTGATGTAATAACACAGTTAGAAGTGAAAAGATATCATCAAAATATTCTTAATTAGAGAAAAATAATGAACCATAGCCACACAATGACATTCTGCTGGTAAGCTGACCGCTTCATATTGCTAGGTCGGTGGAATGGCCTCTGTTTGGTCATCTTGAATTCGCCGTTTTTTTGACAAGTCGACTAGATGTATTTTATATGTCTGTATCCAAAACTTTTTACATTCAAGTTAAAATCATGTTTTTAATAAATTTGACAATCAGATTTGTTTTCTTAATTTTGCCGCGATCTTGAAGTAGCTGCCATCTTGGATTCCTACATTTTGATAATTTGACTACTTGGATTCTAATGTATCCCTGTGCAAAATGCATTTAATACATTTAAGTTAAAAGCATCACAATAATTTTTTTTTTTTTTTTGAATTTAGCCGCCATCTGAAAAATGGCAGCCGTCTTGGATTCCTACATTTTGATAATTTCACTACATGTATCTCTATGTGTCTCTATGCAAGATACACTTTACACAAGTTCATATATTTTTTTATCAGCAAAAAAAATACCGTAATGATATTTTTTCTGCATATACGCATCATCTTAAAAGTGGCGGACATCTTGATTTTTTTCTACTTGGGTCCATAGCTAATTTCAAAGGGTATCATCTTAGCAATTTTGATGCTTTTACTATTAACTGAGCAATTCTTCTGATCATCGCCACAAATCTGCTGCACTAGTAGGGCTAAGTAGGCAATTTTTCTAATTACAAAGATGGTGATCAATTCGTATAAATAAAACATCAGAGTACACATGCATGGTTAGCAAGCGTAAAGGCGCGTCTTCACTCAACAAAATTTAGGGCCAAATATACTGCCCGAAAAATTTAAAACACTTAGGCCTACTAACGTTAATTATCGGCCACTACACTTTGGTTTCACGGAGCAGAAAAACGCTTAATTGATAGTTGGTTCAGAAAAAATATGGAAATAATATTGTTGATGATCCACTTGGCGGGGTTAAGAACGGTTTGGTGTGCAATAACTAGTAGGTCTATGTATCTCGAATAGGAGGTGGTCCGCTAAGGGTTAATCATTTTAAAAACATTAGACCTATGTCTATGGGAAATATTTTGGACTGGTAAAAGCGAAAAAATATGTGCATAAATAAAATGTTTGTTTTTTTACATAGCTGGAGCATTCTTATTTTTTCCACAAAAAGCTTGCACTTCGAGATGACCGCTGCATCACTCATAAAGGTATATATATATAATATGTATATGTATGAAAACGCAGTTTCCCATCATCTCTATATGATCTTTTTTAAAATTATGCTATCTCGGCGTATAATTTATTACCATAATTAACTTTATATGCTTTCAAGGGCCGCGTTCTGAAGTAATTTTAAACGTTGAGGTAACATTAAAATTAATTTTCACCAATACATACAAAAGCGGTAATCTATCGCGGGACTGCTGTAACAGATGTGTCAGGCCAGTGGTAAAGATGGCTGAATTTAATTTGAAACGATCATTCTGATTGGTCGCATAGGTAATATCATGAAAGGTGGGTGGCGGGCGTGACCCACGTGGCTCGCACCTCACGCCCGCCAGGCGCGCGTGACTATTCTCTCCACTGATGCGCGTGAGTTCTCACAACTGACGCGCGTGAGTTAACACAACTGGCGCGCGTGCGGTCACGCGCGCCAGACGCGCGCTACTTCTATGAGATTATTAAGTCACGCGCGCCGGACGCGCGCCAGACGCGCGCGACCTCTTCGGGATTATTCGACAGATATACCGCCATACCTTGCCTCTGGCCTCTAGGCTCGGGTGTGAATCCTTGCCAAGGACCTGTAGGGTCAAGTGCGATACCTTGCCCAGGACCTTCTGTACTCGTGTGTGAGTTCTTGCTTATAGGCCGGGAGCCAGATCTAGCTCTCGTACTCACAAAAGCTAAACAAATTTTACTGCGATTTTAATTTAGCTTGACCATAGGGACATAGCGAGTTTTGATTTTTTTTTGCCAAACAGGACGCTTTAAGTCCTAGGGCCTATTCTACCATTTTTTAGAAGGACACCAAAATAAAATTGACAGCAATTCGAAAAATTGTTCAAAATAGTAGTAGTTTTATTTATTTTCACTATTTTTTTAGTCATAACTCTCGGCCATATACACATGTAGGTCACTGGAAAATATTTGTGCCCAGATTTCATTTTGAATATTTTTTCAACCTTTTATCAATACGGGCGCCTAAAAAATACAAACATTATAAACTATGTGTCAAGTTTGGAAATCTGTCATTTTTGTTGAGCGCTATTTCGAAGCAAGTAATTCGCAAATAGTGTACCCATTATGTCCCCAGCGAACTGGAAAATTAAAAAGTGAAAAAATCTAGAGCCAATTTTTTTATAACTACTTATTTAAGATACGCGCGTGATTATCGCTAACTCTAATTTGCGGTAAAATTTAAATGCGCTGATATCTCCGCGTCAAATAGGCTATAATAATAAAGTTAACTCATGCTCTGGATATTTATAATTATATTTATTATAAATATTTTATGCGAATCTCATATTGATGTTTATCATGTTTATGTTTACATGTTTATGAAGAAAAAATATATAAAATGACATTTTGAATGCTAAGACCGATTTTTTGCTTACAGTGTATTATACTGTGGATCTTTAATATTGTATGTAATATAAATATTTAATATTAGTCTCACATTGATGTATATTTTTAAATATTTGATGGAAAACCAAAAATTAAGTATAATGACATTTTGAATGCCATGGCTGGGTTTTTAAAAATAAATCTAAAATAATGTATAATAAAGCACAATGATTAAGATTTGTATCTTGACCAATATGGCGTTATCTAGATATCAATAGAGATTATAACAATAAGCACAGGATACATATATTATATTTAATAACTGACTGGAAGAACAAGGTAAAAATAGATTGTTTTATATAGTTTGAATGCTAGGGCAGGTTTTTTGCTTGTAAAATACTATAAATACTCTGGCAATTAATATGATTAGTATACATATTTTATGTTAGTCGCATATTGATGTTTAATTCTTTATGGAGAACAACAGTAATATATATAAATACACTTTAAATGCTAAGGCTATTTAGTTTTATTTTAATATAAGTGTACCATGCTTGAGATAAAATATGTTGTATATTGAGCTTTATGGGTGAGAGCCCTGGTGCCGTGGTTACAGCTTCCGAGTTTCAAAGAAACAAAATGTTTCTTCTCCGCTCACTCGCAATGATTCAATATTGTGAAGAGCCTCCGTGACCGAGAGGTAGCGTGCTCGGCCTCAGACCGCCAGGGCTCGAATTTCGAAGTCTGTGTCTGGAGGGCAGTGTCACCTCATTTATCAGCCTATATGTGCACAAAGGTGGCCTAAACCCCATTCATTTAGTTTCATATTGAGCATTTTGTCATCAATCCGAATATCCCTACAGATTATAATAAAAAACACAAGATAAATATATTATATTTAATAAGTGACTAGAAGAACGAGGTGGGGTTAACATTTAGTGGTGTGCGCCGAAGCAAACAAACATGGGTGTATCACCAGAACAGGTGCAAATTTGGTGCTAATAATGTCGAAACCGTTCTACCAACTTTACTAAGCGTCGATCTGTACCCAACAGTTATAGGCCTACGTGTACCTAGCGGCATATTGAAATTATTGTAAAAACAAAATTAATGGGAACTGACAGTGGAGTAGGCATATCCACCAAGGAGTGTGTATTATGTCCATATAATTAATCTTTCCTCACATGGTATTAGTGTGTATGTACGTTATGCATATCCATATTGTCCAGACATAATTCAGGCAAGATTTAATTAATAGCTATAGATGTGCAAATTTAGCAAACAATCTTCGTCAGCTGTATTGTAATCTTCGTCAGACTGTGCAATATTTGCATAATCTATTTAGCTGTCTGGAGATGACACATGTTGCGTAAAAATGTCAACTTATTGCTGTAGAATTATTTTTTAATCCACTCTCGTTTTCAATGGCACAACCATGATGTGTAGCACCAGGTGGCACACTCAAAGAGGAATGAAGTGATCTTTTCCAAATGGCGTCTTGAAAATGTGTTATTTTTGTTTTAAAGTGCGATGACAAGGTGGATAATTGAATAAATCAATTGCTGCTGAGGATTTGATGGTAGCCACGTTTTTACATATATTCCTAACTTTGACCTCCCGAACTTCATTAGCCTATTAGCATGATTAGAGTATATGCAACCATAAACAGTGCAACAAAATTATGTTAAATGATTCATAGATATTCTTGAGGATCTCAGTAGGTACATGTTGGATGCATTCTGCAGAACTTTGTATGGTTTAACTTTACCCCATCGTTTAAATGTTCAAACAGCATTGCTACCCGTGAAAGCATAACCTGCTCAATCAACTTTAGCAGGTTTTGAAGCTCTCAGGAGAGCAAATGAACAGAGCACAAACTGCCTAAGTGAAATACACCAAGCGGTTAAAAGCTGCTCAGTGTTGTTTGTGTTATTATCAGAACCTGCTCAATCAACTCAGCTGGTTTTAATTCAAAAAGTCACATTCTGGTAATACAGAAGCAATTGAGTCCCTTTTGATTCTGAGGTGTATCCACTCTTTTTAACATATTCAATGTGTACGCATGATGATTCGAGAATCAGTTTATTTCTGTGTTGTGTAGAGCTAAGATTTAGTTCAGATACTGGTATTGTTTCTGAAAACAACCATGTGGCTTCACCACCCTCTATATGGCGAAAGATGTTGTTTTTCAAGTTCTAAAGCATTGGTATTATAGTACAACTTGAGTTTAAGACTCATCAGTTGACGTTTATGTTCGTTATTGGACAACAACAACTTTTTCAGTCTGCAGGTCTTTACTTTATCCCCTTTTATTTAAAAATCGTGGACCTCTTCTGAGATGTTCAGATATTTTACATATCCTTTTTAGTACGCGTGAGTGTTAAAATGTATTTTATGAATGGATGGATGGTTCAACTATATTAGCAACATCGGTCATTTAAACTGTAACATATCTTTGATGTAAAATCTGGCATTTACGTCATCGATAAAAGGTTATTTGCTATAGGCGGTAGGGCAAAATTGCCCTCGTTTGCAATTCATCTTTCTAAAATCAGCTTTATAAACATGTACACCTGACGAGAAACATATGTATCAAACGTTTTTCATTATCACTTTTAAAAGGATTTGTGAAGCTATTGAAATCTGAAGTGACCATGGTGATGGATGCTTATGATCGGAATCTCACTACGTTTCACCTGTGTTGGACGAAAGTATGTGCTACTCATCTTTATTCACACAAAATTATGGCCTACCACCCATTTTATGAGCGGCCATCATATAATCAAGTAGTTCATTAGTTGCTTTGCTGATTTGATAGACTAGAAGATCACGCTAATGGTTGAGACCAGCTAGTGTATCAATGTTAATTTTGCACAGGGCCATGCGCTGCGTGCTCCTTTACATATCAGTGTACCGTCTACATCCGCACTGTTGAATCAGTGAGTAGTCTAACGAATCAACCAACATAGCAGGACGTAGTGTGCTCATATTCAGAGACATGGACCATATTACCCTGATACTTCACTGCCACCCATTGTAGAAACATCTTTAGCAATAGTGTTTGGTGGTCAGATCATTTAATGGCTCAGTGCATTAGATAATCCAGACAAAATAGACATATTCTGGTCTTTAGACAAATTCACAGTGGATTTTTGGTAATTGTCTCTGCATATTCGGAATCCATGACCTCTAAAATGTATAAAAAAAGATTGTGAAATTCGGTCAAGTATCGGCAAACCTATACACAATTTAGATTGTCGCACTGTTTCCTTGGCGGCCATTTTAAATTACGTCATAATATGCATTTAGGCGCATAAAGTGAGAGTTTGTTATCCGCCCAGGCGGGGTCCCCAGGACCCTACTGGACATGCCTGATGTATCAGATTGCTTGTAACAAAGAAATGTCATCTAGTCATTTTTGCCTCACTTTAGAAGCCCTTGGCTGGCTGACTATTACGAATTTACGTTTGCAAAACTGATATAGACTACCCAGCAACGGGAGATGTTGGCCTAACGTTGGCTTACTGCTCGGCCAGTATCGAAGACGGTGGGCCAACAGTAAGCAGGTAAGCCAACGTTAGGCCAATGTCTCATGTGTGCTGGGTAGGCCAAACCGTGATACCAGCAGAATATAAAAAAACTTAAAACAATTCACAAATCAACAATACGAAAGGTGTTTGCCACGGTATTCGCCATAGAGAACGATAAATTACCAACGTTTGCATTTTCTCACAAGAGTACAGTAACAGGGCAATATGGACTGATACCAATATACGTCTCATAGTGAAACCATTGTACATATTTTGAGAAGCCTGTTTATTTACTATGTATTACTGAGCATGTCCTTCCATGCATGACCACTCTCGTTTAGCTTTTGAAAATGTTTTTTATATATTTGGATCATTGATTTATCATGTTCTAATGCATGTTCATATCCCAATATTGCCCTGATGGTGGGCCAGCATTGTGGACGTTGACCCACCATTTTCACAACATTAGTTTCACGATCATTAATTTGAGTAACGTATTTGTCCCAATATGTTAATGTTTTCACGTGGTGTGTATTTTGTTGCAGGACGCCTGTACAGACTGGTGCTCTGCCGCTGCCAGAAGAACCCAAACCCGGATCAGGGACTCGACCTGGAGGGAGAAGGTCAGGGCTTCTCCAGAACCAGGATCAAGTTTGTCATTCGATTCCACACCCCTCGCGCATATTATCGCTACTGCTGCGGCTGGAAAAGGCAAAGACGAAGCCGAGTCGACCACATTGAAATGAAGGCTCAGCCGATGGCAGGACCATCCGCAATGAGTGACGTCTGATAGAAAGCAAGACCATCAGCAATCAGTGATAGAATCCAGTACCATCAGATATCACTGTCAGAAACCAGGACCATCAAAATCACTATCAGAAACCAGGACCATCAGAAATCAATGATAGAAACCAGAACCATAAGCAATCAGTGACAGAAACCATCAGCAATAACTGTCAGAAACCAGAACCATCAGCAATCAATGACAGAAACCATGACCGTCAGCAATCAGCATGATCAGTGTCAGAAACCAGTACTATCAGCAATCAGTGATAGAAACCAGAACCATCAGCAATCAGTGTCAGAAACCATGACCATCAGCAATCAGTGTCAGAAACCAGAATCATTAGCAATCAGGGAAAGAAACCAGGATGATCAGCAATCAGTGACAGAAACCAGGACCATCAGCAATCAGTGACAGAAACCATGACCATCAGCAATCAGTGACAGAAACCAGGACCATCAGCAATCAGTGACGGAAACCAGGACCATCAGCAATCAGTGACTGAAACCAGGACCATCAGCAATCAGTGACTGAAACCAGGACCATCAGCAATCAGTGTCAGAAACCATGACCATCAGCAATCAGTGTCAGAAACCATGACCATCAGCAATCAGTGTCAGGAGCCAGAACCACTAGGAAACGGTGAGAGAAACCTGAACCATCAGCATTCAGTGATATCTCACAGAAACCAATTATCGTGAAATGCAACGGCAAGTAGCAGTAACTGATTATTTGAAATGTAAGCATTCACTACTATTTGACAATGAAAGAAAACAGTACCTGCTTACTTTTCAATGACAAACAGAAGTCACCACTTACTTTTAGCAGTTATACTGTTATCATTGCAATAATTACGATTTGCAATACGAAACTGCTATTCAGTTGTAAACATAAATAACTCGTATTACTGATGGGGATCTGGTGAGCCTTACTAAAATGAAAAACTTTGTAGTCAAAAAATGTGTTTTATTGTTGTCCAAGCGAATAAACGGGTGTATAAAAAGATTTCAAGTAAAATTGTGAGTAAATTGTGAGCAGCTTACGGATGTTTGAGTGATTTTAATCAATCTTTAGGGAATTTATTTTATAAAAAGGAGAATGAGCACTAGCTCCTCTATCCCCCATTTATTCGCCTCTATGATTACCATACATCTTCCTAAATGGCTTGAAATCGTATGTTCTGTCTTGTGAATTTCATTGATCACACCGCTATGTCCACCACCTGTTAACCCTTGTGCCTCTAAATTGTTTTTATCCATTTTTCATTCATTTGAACTTAGAATTGCTGACGCAATTTTCAGCAATTTCTTCAACGACCAGAACATCCTTTGCCACATATTTTTAACCCTTAACCCTTTAACCGCTAAATTATTCAATCTGAATTTTCACTACTTAAAGTTGTGTCTCGCTGACGCGATCCACAACTTCAAGTGAGTGAAAATTATTCAGATTAACAAAATGGAGGTCAACTTTTTTTTAATATTGCTGATTGATGTCACATTTTATCTTTAACATGTTTAAAATGTGGTACTTAATATGCTAATAAAAATGAAAACCCGAATATATGCGGCACCGGCGGTTAAAGGGTTAAAGCGCTGAAATATTTTGATTCAATTAAAAAAACAAAACGATTTTTGTTGAATTTGAAATCATAAGTGTCTTATTCAGCTTTTTATGCTATATTTGATTGTATATCTATGTTATGGGTATACGGTCATTATAATTTGTTTAATTCTTTCGGTGGGGGACGACTTTGGACGTCAATAGACGTCAGATTCTGACGTCTCAAGACAGCTCCCGTAGGGTGGCGGATAGGGTCACTTGTAGACCTAACTTTGAACGTTTAAAATTGATTACTCATATTATGGCACGCTCTATTTTCTGAAATAGAACGTACTATTTTTAGCTTGACAAATCGGTCTCTAGCTCTTAATAAATATAATAAAAATTCCTTCGGCAATTTAGTCACGAAAAATACATCTCACTCCAACCATTCATTAAAAAGACAGGATACTGAGAACTAAAACTCTAGCTAAATACTGAAGATAATAATCACATAGTGATCAGATTTATCAGACCTTAAATCCCGCCTTTTTCATTCAGAGAGTTAAACGAATATACTAAGGGCTGTCTCAATTAAAGTGAGTATTACCTCAATAACAGCCGCCGTGGCGTAGCCGGTAAGAGATGTGTCTATAAAATTTCTGGTTGTGAGTTTGAACCCTGCACATGGCTGATTGTTAAGAATTATTATATTTTTTCGATATTTAAAATTGACATGTTATTTATATAAATTCCTCAATTTCTATGAAAAGCCCGACTGATTGAAAATAGTAGTAATCTAAATTAGTTTAAAAACATAGGCTCAACCTCATAAAATTGTAGGTGTATGGAGAACGCTGGTGTCTGCATAGATCTGCTTAGATCTGTTTTGAAGCGCTGCAGAACTATTGATTATTATCCTCGACATTGTAAGGATAATAATCAAATCAAAGATTAAACAGGCCTAATTTTGTACGGTATGTTTCAATTAAAGTGATTCCTTCATCTAGCAACAGCTTTAGTCGGTTAGAGAAGTGACCTTATATTATTATATATTATTATATTTTTTAAGTATACTAGATATGTTTATAAAGTTGTGAGCTCGAAAAAATTGTAATCTAATTTAATTAATGTGAAACGTAAAATATTTTGGATTTAAAATAAGAGAACTGTCCGCTTAATTAAAAAAACGAAATACATTGATATTATTCAACGATAAAACCAAAGCGAAATCTGTCGCAAATGTGCAAAATATGCTATGAAGAAAAATGTGTCATCACTATTAACTGTCAGTTGAGATTTGATAAAAGATTAATAAAAATAAGCATATGGTAAATTAATTCAAAAGTGAAAAACGAAAATATAATGGAAGAGAAAAACACGACGGGCCGGATATTAGTGCGAGATAGATTCCCTTGACTAGACATTTGTACAATATGACCACGTCGATAGCGTCGGGCCGACAAATGTTATGAGAATGTTTTGTGTTTGCTGGGTAGGAGTAATTTCCACCCACTTGAAGTCGTGAATCGCGGTAGCCTTACACGACTTCGTGTAGGTGGGAATTTAAAGAAGATAACTTAGCGTAAAGGTTACGACAAAAATAAAATGTAATATAAGTTTTCAAGAGAATCATCAGGGCCGCAGGCTGATCTAGTTGCGGCGGAGGGGGGGGGGGGGTGCGTAATTTTCTAATGTGAACCTGTTGGCGAGCGCAGTGAGCCATAAGCTGGGGGTTTGGGGCGCGCTGTAAGCCCCCCTAGAAAATTTTGTTTGTTTGTGACTTTTGAGAGCACCTGACATGAATTCTGGAGACATAATGGATTTGTTCATAGACATGATATTGTTGGCCTCACAAAAAATCTACTTTTGAAATTAGTATCCAGGTAAACTAAATATTACTCAAAGCATTCTAGTCGACAAAGGCTATTCAAACACAAACATTAGGGGCCTATATCTATTTTTGAAATATAATTATAAACATTGGTAGGGTAGGCCTATTTTATTATTATTTTAATTGAGGCAAAAGCCAATAACATTATTGTACTGACAAGTACATAATCAAGTACATAATACATGTATATCTTGCATCCATAATATATACTTTAAACTTGATGAAAAAAATATTCCCATCACTACAAATAAGGCATGCAGGATTATCGTATAAGGCACATTTAGTTATGTGAAGTAATTTTAAAGCAGCCCCTTGGGATGACATCAATTTTCGTTTTTAGTTTTGTAATGAAGTAGTGTATCCCCAAGATCATGATTTTATTTTTTTCAGGATTTTTAGATTTTTAAAAATATTTTTTATCAACATTTCTATGAAACCGCTTCAAACCCAAACAAACTTTTTGTACACCTAAACACTTGCCAAAGGACGGTTAAATGTTCCTACAGCATTGGGCCACATGGTGATGCCGTCGCCCCAGCGTTGGGCAGACAATAAGTGTTGCAGGTGTATCACCTCATGTCCTGGCTATAAGACACCAATCAGACACCAATTAGCGGTGATTGCTTTGATCTCGCCGTCCAAGACGTGGGAATATGTGGTTTGAAGTGCTGTATATTGCTCACTTGTTTTGTTTACATGGCAATATACGACCTGGAAATATAGCTATTTCACTCTTTTTCGGTGCTTTGAAATTGTTTTTTGACTTTTTCGTATTTTCAGTTAAGATCAGTAGGCTGTATAGCTTCATTTAAGTTAAATTTTCAAAATTGATAACATTGAAAATGTCTTATCCCAAGAGGTCCCTTTAAGTAATATGCTCTCGTTCCAGTAGACTACTTCACTATGATAAATATGATATGGTGAGAAATTAACAGGAACAATTATTTGCTGAAAAAACTACATATATGTATAGGCTAACAGTATCTGCGTATTATTAAGACTCATCGTTATAACGTTTATTATAAAAGTGAATCTAGCTCAAGACGACGTGTATGGAGCTTTGGATACAGATCAACAATCTTGTCCAAATCAAATTGTGTATCATAATTAAATCTACCCCTCCATTCTAGGATCTACCCCCCCCCCTTTTCGTGATTAGGTTCCGTCCCAAAATATACCCCCTTTTAAACATCTATACGAGGCCCTCCCAGAATCTAGCCTCCCTCCCAAAATTTACCTCCTTTTAAACATCTATATTTGACCCTCCCAATATCCCCTATATGCGACGCTCCCATAATCTACCCCTTTCTCCCAGAATTTACCCCCCTTTTCTACAACTCTATGTGACACTACCAGAATATATCCTGCCCTCCCAGAATCCACCCCGCCCTCCGAGAATTTACCCCCTCCCCTTAGATATGCGACCCTCCCATAATCTACCCATCCCTCCAGAAATTACCCCTTTCTGAGCCACTATATGCAACGCTCACATAATCTACCCCTCCCTCCCAGAATGCGACACTTACAGAATCCACCCTCCCACACATAATATACCCCCACTTTAAACATCTGCGACCCTCCCAGAATCTACCCTTCCCTCCCAGAATAGGATACCCCCCTTTTTTGACAAGTAGCCTATATGCGACACTTCCATAATCCACCCCTCCCTTCCAAAATATCAAGTGGGGCTCCCATAATCTACCCCTCCCTCCAAGAATATACCCTCGTTTAAACATCCATATGCGACAGTGGGACACTCCCGGAATCCACCCCTCCCTCCCAAAATATACTCCCCTTTTAAACGTCTATACGTGAGCCTCACGGAATGTACTCCTCCCTCCCAGAATATACCCCCAGCCCTTTTCTACAGTGTGATTCTCACAGAATCTACCCCTCTTTCCTGCCTGGATAAGTGTGCATGCTTTAGAAGGCGCATATATAGGGCCTATATCATCCCTGCGGGGGACTCAATGTGTTCAGTGTATTAGGACTGTGACAGTTCCGCCTACGAGGGGTTGCAGTATCAGTGGCGGATCCAGGGTCTAAAAAAGGGGGGGTGCGCACGGGGTTTGCCCCTACGATTTTTTGGGTACATTTTAGCCAATTTAGAGGACTTTTTAAAGAATTTGGCGCGTGCTGCCACTGAGTATCCTTGATTTTACCAATCTATGTGCGGACCTTGGCCTTGAGGTGGGCCTGGCGGACTTTCTATGTCCAGCGGGGACCAACCGCCCCCAGCCTACGGCCCTGATCATGTATTTTCTATCTTATTCAACGACGGAATTGTCAATGTATTCATTTCATATTAAAATGTAAAAACAAACCTTTAGCTTTTTCTTAAAAACCCACTGTTATTTTCAGTTTGACATGTTCGACAGCTGTTGAGCATAATTGCTTTTAACTGCACTGTACGCCAATATTTTACCTAATTTACTCCTTGCAACATTATTAAAGTTGTAGCGCATGATGATTTATCAGCCAGTTGACAACAACGATTAAAATTATATTCAGTATTTTAAAAATTACACGTTTAAACATGTGAGGCAAGTCTGGGTATAAAACTGTGTTGAATTAATTAGTTTATAGAGTGGCGCTATAATTAGCAATCGGTCAGAACTGATCCAACATTTCAATTACTGAATATAATTCACAAATGGGGTTAAAACAATGCTTGCAAAATTGCATGAAAAACGATTTAGAATTGACTAAACAATCAATGAAAAACATGATTTACAGCTCAATGTGCATTGAGTATTGGGGGGCCCAGTTGTTTTGGGTATTTATTTTTTTAACAGTATTTTCATCTCTAATTGCAACCGTATATCACGGTAATTCCACTCCCATCATTTACTGATCCTTTACATATTAACTGTGCTGATGCTCTTTTATCTTGCCACCCGTCACCACATCAAGCCCTTTGATGTGGTGATTTGAGCCGAGATGAACCCATCTTGACTTCACAACGAGTTGTGCTTTGCTGCCGCGATCCACATCTTTAAGTGGGTGAAAATTATTCAGATTAGTTAAAATGGAAGCCACTATTCGCTGATTGTGTAATCCTTGAAAGACACCATTTGATAAAATAATAAAAATGGTAAAAACAAAATCATGTTTGGTGCTCAAAAGTCAATGTCCACACTTAGAGGTACCAAGCCCGGTACAGCTGTTGTTTTGTATTCGTTTTTTATTTAATATGTCAAGAAGAGAATAAACTCCTGTTTAACCCTTTAACGTTAGTAGATTTAATTTTGTTTATCTACTTGAAGTTGTGCCTCGCTCACGTGACCCACAACATTAAGTGGGTGAAAATTATGCTAAATAATTTATGTGTTTAATTTGAGACCAAACATTTGCAAACAGTCATTTCATTCCTAAAAACAGTGATTTAATCGTCCACTAAAATAAGCGATTATAATATTCGTTAACGCTTAAAGGGTTAACATGTACACTTAACTTGTGTTGATTGTGCTAGTAAGCAATGTTACAGGATAATGTCATGTTTGGTATCAGTGTAATAAAGTGTTTGTTTTTGTGTGATTCTTTAATGCATTTTAAAATAAATTGTTCAACATGAAAGCAATTTAGTCTTTTTATTCCCATTAACACTTTCCCCGGTAAGTTAGCCGTTTTAAATATCCCCCCACTGGAAATTGTGTCTCGCTACCGCGACCCACAACTTCAGGTGAGTGATAATTACTCACATTCGTTCAATTTGATCCCAAACATTTACAAATCTGGATGTTTAAAGACACATTTTGTTCCCAATAACAGTGATTTAATCGACGAATAAAACGGATTACAAAGATTGGTCGTGCTTAGAATTCAAATGTTAAAGTAATTTATTTATGCTTCACGTAGTGATTAGTGGATATAATTAGCACTTGTATATAACTCAAACTTGGTTCTAAAAATGTCCATATTAGAATACTGTCAAAATAAATTTGAATCATTATATTAAGCTTATAATAATGAAAACAACACATTTCCAACCGACGCGGGACATTAACACAATGTTGATGCGACGCTTGGCCAACATCAAACCATCATCGAGTCAACGTCTCATGTCTGCTGGGTGTTTGTTTCCCCGTGAGATAACAGAAGTCATGCTCCCCGTCTGTCTCATCCTGCCTTTGGCCAGGCTCACACAGTCGTTGATCCAGTGTAGCCCCAATGATGGTGAAACAGAACATGGAACTAAATAGCACATGGATATTTCGTCAATATATGGCCGAGCCTGGAACTACGAGAGGGCATACAGGTTTTTTATCACCAAGTTGTAGTATGAGGTATCTAGTATCACCAAGAAAATGTCTTAACCTCAATTAGTTGGGGTGGGGGGGGGGCGTTTTGTTTTCGGGCCACGCCCTTTTTTGTCTTCAAAAATATTCCAATATCAGGGAAGCGCCCACCTTTGAACGTAATTGATCGGTTGAAATGAACTTGGGTCTATTTATATAAACAAGGTCAAACACAAAACGTATAGTAGGCTGCATATAAAAAAACCCCACCTTACCCTGAAATATTTGCCACAAAAGGTTTCTCAACGGTTTATTGTAGTATCAGGTGTTCTCACTAACATATCAAAAGTTTACCAAAATCTGACCATGCAAAAGTATTATTTCCAAGATGGCGTTTAAGATGGCCGCCAAATCCTTTAAATTCGAATTAATTGCCTATCAATCATCCAAAATGACGCATTTTGATGCATTGTTTTGGGTCTATTATCATTATTATTTTTATTATTATTATACTGCATTTTTAACGCGCCATAAATTTAATCTTGCTGAATATTCAGAGGCGCAGTCCAGAAGAGAGTGGTTCATTTAAAGTGTATATAAATAAAACAGTTAAATTAACATTTTGTATGGAGAATAAAATCTGTGTGTAAGTATGGGATTGAATGTTTTTTAAGTACTTCGTAAAAAGCCGATAGAGCTACAAGTCATAGTCGATAAACATTTTTTAAAAGTGTATTCTGTAGGGATTTTACACATTGTGTCAGGCGGAGCATTCCATAAACGTGGAACAGCACACGAGGAAGCCTTGTAACCATAAAAGCTGCTCTTGCTGCGAGGCACAACCAGGAGATTTTTATCTGCTGACCGGAGCTGACGTGACAGTTCATGAGGCATCAACAATTCAGCCAAGTCTGATTTGTCTATGGCCACGAATGACACGGTATGCCAGCAGCAATAGCTTATACAGGATGCGCTGCTTGACAGGGAGCCAGTGCAGGCTCACGAGTACTGGTGTAATGTGCTCTTGCTTCTTTGTCCTTGTAATAAGCCGAGCTGCCGCATTTTGCACACGCTGAAGCTTGGCTAACAAGTACTCTGAAATACCATACAGCAACGCTTTCCCATAGTCTAGTCTCGATGTAATAAAAGCATGAACCAATATCTCAGCTGAAGTGTTGTTGAAAAGGTGACGAATTTTGCCGATGAAAAATATGTGAAAAAAACATGACTGGCAAATCTTCTGGACCTGTTGTTCTATGTCCATGACACTGTTCATATACAAGCCGATGTTACGCACCACAGGAGAAGGAGAGACAAGAGATGATCCTATTTTTAGGTGTGACACTTGGATTTTTGAGCGCATGCTGACAGACAAAATTACAAGTACATATGTTTTATCATCATTAAGCATCAGTTTATTTTATTTTAACCACATAGCCTACGTATTTCAGCAATGCATGCTTCTAAACGTTTAGACGTTCTTGTTGTGCTTTCGTCTGATAATGGGCTAAGCGACATGTAGACTTGTGTGTCGTCAGCATACAACTGTAGTTCAACACCGTGTAGACGTGCAATCTCACCAAGAGTGGCAGTATATGATGTGAAAAATATAGGACCCATTAACGACGCCAAATTTGGACACCAAATTGAAGGCGTATCTCATCAAAACTTTCTCCATTCAGTTGGATTACTTGACAGCGATCGGTGAGATATGTCTCGAACCAGCTCAGAGCGGTCCCCGTAATTCCATAACGTTTGTGAAGTCGATTAAGCAGGATACTGTGATCTATAGTGTCGGATGCTGCGGAGAGATCAAGGAAACCAACACCACTGCCTTCTTCTGATAGACGGCAAACATAATGTCATTCGTAACTGAGATCAAATCTGCCTCGGTGCTGTGGTGTGATCTATACGCAGACTGTTTCGGTTCATGTAGGCTATTTTCTAATAAACGTTTCTTGGAACGTGATGCCACAATTTTTTCTCTAATTTTCGAATTAAATGAGAGATTTGAAACAGGTCGATAGTTTTTTAGAATATTTTTGTCTAAGATTCATACTGCTGGATAAGCTTACTGTCTATATTGGCGATCACCTCTGAGTTAGAGAGCTTAATTTTGACGGGCGTCTCCAGGTTGACGACATCCTCCATTCCTGATGTGTCTTGGCAGGTAGCGGTGTCATCAGAAGGTACATCCTCTTCTGTAAGTGTCTTATCACATGCAACCCTATCTGTCATACTAGTATCACCATGAGCCTTACACATACCTACACCTACTGTGTTATTATCACGAAAGTGATACGTTTTTAATATATTACTATGACACAATTGGTTTTCTCCTATCTGGAGTTTTAACAATATAATCTAGGTCATTAACTTTTTAAAGGACCTTGTAAGGGGTTTCCTCTAAGAGGTAACACAACTAACACCTTATCACCTGGTTTATATTCACGAGCTTTAACATTTCTGTCATAATACATTTTCATTTTATGCTGTGAATTTTCTAAGTTCTTCTTGGCAATTTCGCCAGCCTCATGTAATCTAGTTCTAAACTTAGACACATAATCTAGTAAGTTTACTTTGACTGAATCATCATCATTTAACCATTGTTCTTTTAACAATTTGAGAGGACCGCGCACATGGTGCCCAAACACTAAATCAAATGGACTAAATCCAAGATATTCCTGTACAGACTCTCTAGCAGCAAACATTACCAATGGTAACCCGACATCCCAGTCTTTTTCATGTTGATCGACGTAGCCCTTATCATGGTTATCAAGTTTGTTTCTAAAGCACCTTGGCTTTCTGGATGGTATGCAGAAGACTTAATAATTATTTGTCTAACACCATGCTCATGCATGACCTGTTGGAAAATGCCAGGCATGAAGTTTGAACCTTGATATGACTGCACCTCCTCAGGTAGACCAAACAGCGTGAAAAAAATCACTAAAGCATTTGACACTGTTCTCGCTTTAATGTTCTTCAGAGGAATAGCCTCTGGAAACCGAGTTGTACTACACATAATGGTCAAAATATATTCACACCCTGATCTAGTCTTAGGCAGTCTTCCAACACAATCAATTATGACTCTGGTGAAGGCCTCGTCAGCATTACAACTACAATACAACCTGATGGTTTTACTTTATCCCCAGCTAAGTCATTGCCTAGCAACAGAGACACACTACCAAATGGTAACTGGTCAATAGCACCCAATTCCACAAAACCTGTAATTAAGTCAGACTTCCAGTAAAACTTATGCAGAGGTACCCTATTACTGCCAAAAATTCCAGAAATTAGTACATCCTCACCAGTGGCTGTATCCCCGGTAGGCAATGCACTTGTCAAAATCAAACTCTGCATACACCCAGTATCTCGCAGAATTTTCACAGTTTTGGCACTTTCACCATCTGTCTCTTTAGACACAGAGCCCTCAAGAACAAACGGAGTAAACTAAGCTGGTAAGCTGCAGTTTACTACACCTGAATCTGAACTTTCATTACATTTAACATTTTCATTACCGAACCTATCAGCAATTACATTATGATTTCTATCATTAGTATGACCCTTTTGTTTTCTCCATTGAGAAATAAATCCTGCAGGATTTTTACCATCAGACTTAGGAGATCCTTTTAGCTCCCCGCAATCAGAAATCACGTGTCCTAATTTTCTGCAGTGATAACATTTAAGCTTCTGCTTTACTACTGACCCTTGTTCATGTTGTTAGGCTTTACATTACTGTTTGTACTGACACCTGTTTTATTATTTTGTACAGCAGAACTATTACCGTAACTAAATCTCTGAGGTGTCTTTCTGTCATGCTTATGAATGAGGCTATAGTCATCCGCTAACTCAGCACTTTTCTTTAGATTTTCAGGAGCTTTCGCAGCTAAATAAGTCTTTATATCCTCAGGTAAACATGAATTTGCCTGTTCTTTTAACACAGGCTCTCTCAAATTATCATAACCTGAGTCAACATTCTCAGATCTGACCCACTTATCAAACAAAATAATTATACAAAAGTTTGTTTTTCATTTTTACGGTAGTTGCGTAATTTCTGACGATATGCCTCAGGTCTCAATTTATAAGCTTTCAGAATGACACTCTTTACCTCATCATAATCAAATTTATTTTCCTGCGACATGGCAGCAATAACAGTAGCAGCTTTACCAAATGCAGCAGTATGTATCAAAATGGCCCAATCAAATTTCTCCCATTTCATTCCTGCAGCAAAATCTTCAAATTGCAAGAAAAATGCATCAGGATCTGATTCAACAAATTTTGGCACCAATTTTGAAAATCTAGTAATATGATGATTGTCGTGCGACGAAGCTGCATGAGGATTTTCAGCTTTTACCTTAGCTATTTCTGTTTGTGTTTCACATTTTCTTAACTGAATATCTTTTTCTCTTTCAATTTCTGCTATTTTAATTTCTTTTTCTATTTCTGCCTGTCTCAACTCTTGTGATTGTTTTAATCCTGCTTGTTTAAATTCAGCCTGTTTTAATTCCTGCTCATGTTTTAATTCTGCTTCCTTTTATTCCTGTTCCTGTTTTAATCCTGCCTGTCTTAACTCTGCTTTTCTTAACTCTAATTCGTGCTCTTGTTTTAATTTTACTCCTGTCTGTTTTAATTCCTGTTCTTGTTTTAATTCTGCCTGCTTCGATTTGAGGTTTCAGCTCTAACATTTTTCAGTTCAAGTTCATCTGAACTAGTATCAATCAGAAACATATTAAGGGAGTCTGCATCCCACTCATCATTATCAACATAATATTCAGCTATTAATTTCCTTAACTTACATTTTCTCATTGAAACTTTGAAATATATGTCTAATTGTTTACACTCTTGAACTAAATATGTTTTAAGCAGAGCAGAAAGACCCTATGGTGTAGGATTTTTTATGAAACTTCTGTGGCTCATGGTGAAATACTAGACTATAGTATAATAGTATTTGTCAATATAATATCACAGTGATAATTCAAAATTAGTCCCGTGTAGAGACCCAAATTAATCTTGTTACGAACTCCAGATCGGGTTGCACTTTGGCTCTATTTAAAGTTTGTCTATGGGAATTGAATAAACCAATTTTCTCTGAAGTTCGAACCGATCAGCGTCAAAATAATAAATGAAAACTCAAAGTCTCATTTAAGTAACAATAAAAATGTATTTAATAAAGCAATTTTCACTGTGATGATCTCAGTTTGAAAATACCTCACAATTTCTTTGACAGACAAGTTCACAATAATAATACAAGACACTTACGTTAATCTCAACAGTCCTCAAATGTCCTCTAGTGTGTAAATATCCAAAAAAGTGAATAATCCAAATGTTTGTTTAATTAACAGGTTAAAATGTCAGTAGGCCTATCGCCAGTCACTGTAGCCTAGCCTATTACTTAGGTTATCACCTTACAGTTAATAATCTCTCACAGCAAAAATATCTAGGCTTATCAAGTAATGTATCATACCAGCTGTTTTGAGATCCCCGCAGTAATACAGTCGGTTAGCTTTCAAGCACAACCTCCAGATAAGAGCATTGGTGGAATTATAAACTCATAGATGTTGCTCAAGTATATGGACTTGCTATGATTTAATGCGTTTGGTATGAAGTGCATATAGTATTATTATGTTATACCCACGGGCACTATTGCATGGGGGACCCATTTCCTGCGTATTTTAACAGTTGACTATACCTTTAAATATCGTGATAATAGTATTTTTGGCTGTGCCTACTATTCTTGTATGAATTTTCACAAGATAGATTGTGATTTTAGTTGTATATAGTTTCACTAGGTTGTATTAATAATGTTTAGCATTTTGAGTCAATTATTTTTTTCTTTATGTTATTTTGCTGAATATCAAATGATGTTTTCGTTGAAATATATGTTTTACAACTTACTTGTATTGTTTTTTGTAACATCAAATAACAGAGTACATAACATTTCGAAATGATTCACTATGCATTGATCATTTTGGGCTTTTCCTTATGCTGAACGGCAGCCATCTTGGATTTTCACATAAAGGAAGCACACAATTTTAAAAATAGCCCCACGAATAGATTCCCCACCCCGAAAATATATAAAAAAGGTGTTACATGAAATTTTAGGTCAACCGGATCAAACGTTAACTGTTTTTACCGGATTGCACCCCTCGGTGACGCGTTTTCCTATTTTAGGGGTATAAATCTTACATTTTTACACTTATATGGTAAATACTACTACTATGACCTCAATAAATCCATTGCCTACATAAATGCATCGAAAAATGTGTTCCACTGGGAGACCAGTGGATGAAATAAGTGAATTCTTGCTTTTCACCGTGACCAATGGCGGCCATTTTGGATTTTACGCTCTGGAAAATTTCGCCCGCCTTTTTAAAAGAGGCGTAGGAGCTAATTTTTTTACAAATACCTCAAGCTACCTGAAACAACCGTCAAACGTTACATGCAGAAGGTTGGTCACGAAATCATGGTTTTGGACCCTATACTAATTGTCATAGAGTAATATTTCCTAACTCTATATCACGGTAATTCCACTCCATCATTTACTGATCCTTTACATATTAACTGCGCTGATGCTCTTTTATCTTGCCACCCGGCACCACATCAAGCCCTTTGATGTGGTGATTTCAGCTGAGATGAACCCATCTTGACTTTACAACGAGTTGTGCTTTGCTGCCGCGATCTTTAAGTGGGTGAAAATTATTCAGATTAGTTAAAATAGAAGCCACTATTCGCTGATTGTGTAATCCTTGAAAGACACAATTTGATAAAATAATAAAAATGGTAAAAACAAAATCATGTTTGGTGCGCAAAAGTCAATGTCCACACTTAGCCCTTGAGGTACCAAGCCCGGTACAGCTGTTGTTTTGTATTCGTTTTTTATTTATTATGTCAAGAAGAGAATACAATCCAGTCTAACCCTTCAACGTTAGTAGATTTAATTGTGTTTATCCACTTGAAGTTGTGCCTCGCTCACGTGACCCACAACCTTAAGTGGGTGAATATTATGCTAAATAATTTATGTGTTTAATTTGAGACCAAACATTTGCAAACACTCATTTCATTCCTAAAAACAGTGATTTAATCGTCCACTAAAATAAGCGATTATAATATTCGTTAACGCTTAAAGGGTTAACATGTACACTTAACTTGTGTTGATTGTGCTAATAAGCAATGTTACAGGATAATGTCATGTTTGGTATCAGTGTAATAAAGTGTTTGTTTTTGTGTGATTCTCTAATGCATTTTAAAATAAATTGTTCAACATGAAAGCAATTTACGTCTTTTTATTCCCATCACCCCTTTCCCCGGTAAGTTAGCCTTTTTAAATATTCCAAGAAGAGAATACAATCTGATAATTTGAGTTTAGATGAAACTCTTACATCTTGTGTAGTCACTAGGGCTATGAAAAAGAAATTATCAGATAACAATAAAAACGAAAGTGTATTAGACACAGATACAGACACAAATAATAATAGCATAACTTTAGCTGATACATCTATGAGCCATGATGTAGACAGTACTGTGTCATGTAATGATAATGTAGTAGAGTTGCCAGTTAATGGACGACAGCTTAGACTAGACCAGAAAAAGGACCCAGAACTAGCTAGTCTAATAAAAGACGTTCTACCTCCTGGCGAGATAGATAAAGTCTCAGAAGATTATTATGTTGAAAATGACATATTAATGAGAAAGTGGAGAACACATGATGTTCCCGCTGATGCTGAGTGGGCTGTGTACCACCGGGTAGTGCTACCGAAGACCTATAGAAATGAAGTGTTGAATGTAGCACATGAAAAACCACTGGGAGGACATTTTGGTATGCGTAAAACCAGAACGAAAATTCTACAGCAATTCTTTTGGCCTGGAATCTGGAAAGATATAACTTAATTTTGTAAAACTTGTCATGTTTGTCAAGTTATTGCTAAGCCTAGCCATGATGCCCATCCAGCCCCGCCCCATCCTATTCCTGTTGCTGACGAGGCCTTCACCAGAGTCATAATTGATTGTGTTGGAAGACTGCCTAAGACTAAATCAGGATGTGAATATATTTTGACCATTATGTGTAGTACAACTCGGTTTCCAGAGGCTATTCGTCTGAAGAACATTAAAGCGAGAACAGTGTCAAATGCTTTAGTGATTTTTTTCACACTGTTTGGTCCACCTAAGGAGGTGCAGTCAGATCAAGGTTCAAACTTCATGCCTGGCATTTTCCAACAGGTCATGCATGAGCATGGTGTTAGACAAATAATTATTAAGTCTTCTGCATACCATCCAGAAAGCCAAGGTGCTTTAGAAAGGTTTCATGCGAACTTGAAAACCATGATAAGGGCCAACGTCGATCACCATGAAAAAGACTGGGATGTCGGGTTACCATTGTTAATGTTTGCTGCTAGAGAGTCTGTATAGGAATCTCTTGGATTTAGTCCATTTGATTTAGTGTTTGGGCACCATGTGCGCGGTCCTCTTAAATTGTTAAAAGAACAATGGTTAAATGATGATGATTCAGTCAAAGTAAACTTACTAGATTATGTGTCTAAGTTTAGAACTAGATTACACGAGGCTGGCGAAATTGCCAAGAAGAAAATTAAAATGTATTATGACAGAAATGTTAAAGCTCGTGAATATAAACCAGGTGATAAGGTGTTAGTTTTGTTACCTCTTAAAGGAAACCCTTTACAAGCAAAGTATCACGGGCCTTACAAGGTCCTTTAAAAGGTTAATGATCTAGATTATATTGTTGAAACTCCAGATAGGAGAAAACCTAGCCAATTGTGTCATAGTAATATATTAAAAACGTATCACTTTCGTGATAATAACACAGTAGGTGTAGGTATGTGTAAGGCTCATGGTGATACTAGTATGACAGATAGGGTTGCATGTGATAAGACACTTACAGAAGAGGATGTACCTTTTGATGACACCGCTACCTGCCAAGACACATCAGGAATGGAGGATGTCGGCAACCTGGAGACGCCCGTCAAAATTAAGCTCTCTAACTAGGAGGTGATCGCCAATATAGACAGTAAGCTTATCCAGCTGGTTCGAGACATATCTCATCGATCGCTGTCAAGTAATCCAACTGAATAGAGAAAGTTCTGATGAGATACGCCTTCAATTTTGTGTCCAACAAGCGTCGTTGTTGGGTCCTATATTTTTCACATCATATACTGCCCCTCTTGGTGAGATTGCACGTCTACACGGTGTTGAACTACACTTGTATGCTGACGACACACAAGTCTACATGTCGCTTAGCCCATTATCAGATGAAAGCACAACAAGAACGTCTAAACGTTTAGAAACATGCATTGCTGAAATACGTAGGCTACGTGCTTAAAAGAAAATTAACTGATGCTTAATGATGATAAAACATATGTACTTGTAATTTCGTCTGTCAGCGTGCGCTCAAAACTCCAAGTGTCACACCTGAAAATAGGATCATCTCTGGTCTCTCCTTCTCCTGTGGTGCGTGACATCGGCTTGTATATGAACAGTGTCATGGACATAGAACAACAGGTTCAGAAGATTTGCCAGTCATGTTATTTTCACATATTTTTCATCGGCAAAATTCGTCACCTTTTCAACAACACTTCAGCTGAGATATTGGTTCATGCCTTTATTACATCGAGACTAGACTATGGGAAAGCGTTGCTGTATGTTATTTCAGAGTACGTGTTAGCCAAGCTTCAGCGTGTGCAAAATGCGGCAGCTTGGCTTATTACTAGGACAGAGAAGCAAGATCACATTACACCAGTACTCGTGAGCCTGCACTGGCTCCCTGTCAGGCAGCGCATCCTGTATAAGCTATTGCTGCTGGCATACCGTGTCATTCGTGGCCATAGACAAATCAGACTTGGCTGAATTGTTGATGCCTCATGAACTGTCACGTCAGATCCGGTCAGCAAATAAAAATCTCCTGGTTGTGCCTCGCAGCAAGAGCAGCTTTTATGGTGACAAGGTTTCCTCATGTGCTGTTCCACGTTCATGGAATGCTCCGCCTGACACAATGTGTAAAATCCCTACACTTTTAAAAAATGTTTATAGACTATGACTATGTAGCTCTATCGGCTTTTTACGCAGTACTTAAAAAAAAACATTCAATCCCATACTTACACACAGATTTTATTCTCCATGCAAAATGTCAATTTAACTGTTTTATTTATATACACTTTAAATGAACCACTCTCTTCTGTACTGCGCCTCTGAATAATCAGCAAGATTAAATTTATGGCGCATTAAAAATGCAGTATAATAATAATAAAAATAATAATGATAATAGACCCAAAACAATGCATCAAAATGATTCATTTCGGATGATTGATAGGCAATTAATTCGAATTTAAAGGATTTGGCGGCCATCTTAGACGCCATCTTGGAAATAATACTTTTGCATGGTCAGATTTTGGTAAACTTTTGATATGTTAGTGAGAGCACCTGATACTACAATAAACCGTTGAGAAACCTTTTGTGGCAAATATTTCATGGTAAGGTGGGTTTTTTATATGCAGCCTACTATACGTTTTGTGTTTGACCTTATTTCTGCCCCAGAAATTGACATTGAAAGGTCACATAAATCTTTTTATTTTATTTACTTAATAAAACTTTATATTACGTTCAAATGTGGGCGCTTCCCCGATATTGGAATATTTCTGAGGACAAAAAAGGGCGTGTACCGAACCCCCCCCCCCCCCCCCACAATGAATTGAGCTCAAGGATAGGCAAAATGGATAGGCAAAATACACTTGTCAAAATCAAACTCTGCATACACCCAGTATCTCGCAGAATTTTCACAGTTTCGGCACTTTCGCCATCTGTCTCTTTTAGACACAGAGCCCTCAAACGGAGTAAACTCAGCTCGTAAGCTGCAGTTTACTACACCTGAATCTGAACTTTCATTACATTAAACTTTTTGATTACCGAACCTATCAGCAATTACATTATGATTTCTATCATTAGTGTGACCCTTTTGTTTTCTCCATTGAGAAATAAATCCCGCAGGATTTTTACCATCAGACTTCGGAGATCCTTTTAGCTCCCAGCAATCAGAAATCACGTGTCCCAATTTTCTGCAGCAATAACATTTAAGCTTCTGCTTTGCTACTGACCCTTGTTCATGTTGTTAGGCTTTACATTACTGTTTGTACTGACACCTGTTTTATTATTTTGTACAGCAGAACTATTACCATAACTAAATATCTGAGGTGTCTTTCTGTCATGCTTATGAATGAGGCTATAGTCAACCGCTAACTCAGCACTTTTCTTTAGATTTTCAGGAGCTTTCTCAGCTAAATAAGTCTTTATATCCTCAGGTAAACATGAATTTAACTCTTCTTTTAACACAGGCTCTCTCAAATTATCATAACCTGAGTCAACATTCTCAGATCTGACCCACTTATCAAACAAAATAATTCTACAAAAGTTTGTTTTTCATTTTTACGGTAGTTACGTAATTTCTGACGATATGCATCAGGTCTCAATTCATAAGCTTTCAGAATGACACTCTTTACCTCATCATAATCAAATTTATTTTCTTGCGACATGGCAGCAATAACAGTAGCAGCTTTACCAAATACAGCTGTATCTATCAAAATGGCCCAATCAAATTTCTCCCATTTCATTCCTGCAGCCAAATCTTCAAATTGCAAGAAAAATGCATCAGGATCTGATTCAACAAATTTTGGCACCAATTTTGAAAATCTAGTAATATGATGATTGTCGTGCGACGAAGCTGCATGAGGATTTTCAGCTTTTACCTTAGCTATTTCTGTTTGTGTTTCACATTTTCTTAACTGAATATCTTTTTCTTTTTCAATTTCTTCTATTTGAATTTCTTTTTCTATTTCTGCCTGTCTCAACTTTTATGCTTTTTTTAATTCTGCTTGTTTTAATCCAGCCTGTTTTAATTCCTGCTCATGTTTTAATTCTGCTTCTTTTTATTCCTGTTCTTGTTTTAATCCTGCCTGTCTTAACTCTGCTTTTCTTAACTCTAATTCGTGCTCTTGTTTTAATTTTAATTCTGTCTGTTTTAATCCCTGTTCTTGTTTTAATTCTGCCTGCTTAGATTTTAAGTTTCAGTTCTAACTTTTTTAGTTTAAGTTCATCTGAACTAGTATCAATCAGAAACATATTAGGGGAGTCTGCATCACAATCATCATTATCAACATAATATTCAGCTATTAATTTTCTTAGCTTACATTTTCTCATTGAAACTTTGAAATCTATGTCTAATTGTTTACACTCTTAAACTAAATCTGTTTTAAGCAGAACAGAAAGGTCCAATGGTGTAGGATTTTTTATGAAACTTCTGTGGCTCATGGTGAAATACTAGACTATAGTATAATAGTATTTGTCAAAATGATATCACAGTGATTAAAAATAATTTTTAAAAATAATTCAAAATTAGTCCCGTGTAGAGACCCCAATTAATCTTGTTACGAACTCCAGATCGGGTGTCACTTTGGCTCTATTTAAAGTTTGTCTAGGGGAATTGAATAAACCAATTTACTCTGAAGTTCGAACCGATCAGCGTCAAAATAATAAATGAAAACTCAAAGTCTCATTTAAGTAACAATAACAATGTATTTAATAAAACAATTTGCACTGTGATGATCTCAATTTGACAATACCTCACAATTTCTTTGACAGACAAGTTCACAATAATAAAACAAGACACTTACGTTAATCTCAACAGTCCTCAAATGTCCTCTAGTGTGTAAATATCCAATAAAGTGAATAATCCAAATGTTTGTTTAATTCACAGGTTAAAATGTCAGTAGGCCTATCGCCAGTCACTGTAGCCTAGCCTATTACTTAGGTTATCACCTTACAGTTAATAATCTCTCACAGCAAAATTAATAAATAACCAGTAGAATCTCTCAGCAAAAATATCTAGGCTTATCAAGTAATGTATCATACCAGCTGTTTTGAGATCCCCGCAGAAATACAGTCGGTTAGCTTTCGAGCACAACGTCCAGATAAGAGCATTGGTGGAATTATAAACTCATAGATGTTCCTCAAGTATATGGACTTGTTATGTTTAATGCGGCGTTTGGTATGAAGTGCATATAGTATTATTATGTTATACCCACGGGCACTACTGCATTCTGGGGGACCCATTTCCTGCGTATTTTAACAGTTGACAATACCTTTAAATATCGTGATAATCGTATTTTTGGCGGTGCCTACTAGTCTTGTATGAATTTTCACAAGATATCTTATGATAGATTGTGATTTTAGTTTTATATAGTCTCACTAGGTTGTATTAATAATGTTTATCATTTCGAGTCAATTATTTTTTTTCTTTATGTTATTTTGCTGAATATCAAATGATGTTTTCGTTGAAATATATGTTTTACAACTTACTTGTATTGTTTTTTGTAACCTCAAATAGCAGAGTACATAACATTTCGAATTGATTCACTATGAATTGATCATTATGGGCTTTTCCTTATGCTGAACGGCGGCCATCTTGGATTTTCACATAAAGGAAGCACACAATTTTAAAAATAACCCCACGAATAGATTCCCCACCCCAAAAATATATAAAAAAGGTGAAATTTTAGGTCAACCGGATCAAAAGTTAACTGTTTTTAACGGATTGCACCCCTCGGTGACGCGTTTTCCTATTTTAGGGGTATAAATCTTACATTTTTACACTTATTTGGTAAATACTACTACTATGACCTCAATAAATCCATTGTCTACATAAATGCATCGAAAAATGTGTTCCACTGAGAGACCAGTGGATGAAATAAGTGAATTCCTGTTTTTTTCACCATGACCAATGGCAGCCATTTTGGATTTTACGCTCTGGAAAACTTCGCCCGCCTTTTTAAAAGAGGCGTAGGAGCTTATTTTTTTACTAATACCTTAAGCTACCTGAAACAACCGTCAAACGTTACATGCAGAAGGTTGGTCACGGAATCATGATTTTGGACCCTATACTAATTGTCATAGAGTAATATTTCCTAACTCTATGAAATTTTATAATTATTTACTATTTAATTTTGTTTTAGTTTTTTAATGTTTTAGTTTTTTAATTTACTTTAAATAAGAATGATCTTCTATTTATATCAACATCATAATAATTTACCTGCTCACGAAATATCGGTATCAAAATTGATTTTTTGATTTGTTGATTTTATCTCAACATGGATAAACCGTGTCAAAAAATCGTCTGAAAATACTTTATTGTCCAATACATCTATTCGATATACAACCTGCTCAAATATTATCCTCCAACTCTACGATATTCAGCAAAGTATTATCAGAAAGGGTCCTGCTTTCTAACAATCCCATTTGGGATATGCCCTGCTTTCTAAGAGCAAGTGTTCTGCTTTCTAATGAGCAAAGTGGTACAGTTAATATGGCAAATAAGTAAAAATTGGCTAGCATTCTTACTATCTATATTAATCATTCAACGCGGACAGAAGAGGCTGACACCATTAGGATGGTTTACAGCATGGTGGCGCCAGAGTATATGATCACGAGCTACAAAGAGAGCCGAAGTTAAATTACGCATCCACGAGTCTTGGTGGAAAAGCAAGGTTCTGTATCATGGGATGTCTTCTATTCTGCCGTACAAAGCCAAAAGGCGGTATCTGCAGATAGTGACTTTTGGCTTTGCATAATAGTAATGTGTTCTAGTGGATATGTAAACATGGTAAACTGTGATATAATACATTTTAGAATAGTCTACCTAACTTTATTAAATTGCAGATTTCAAAACAGGTTAGTAAGGTTATATAGGTTTAGTCTATAATCGTGTAGACCTATTGTGATGGGCCCATCGTATCTTGGCCAATATGTGTTTTTGTCGTTATACCCTATATCTACTAAAGCGTTAAAACTACAAACACATTTTTTATCTCGTCACAACGACTTAGAAGTCGTGCTTAAGATAAGTCATTATAACGACATAACGACTTAAGTTAAATCGACTTACTATAATGTCGTTATAACGACTTAGAGGTCGTTAAATAGACTTAAACTAGGTCGTTATAACGACTTGTAATTCGTTAAATCGACTTATTATAAATCGTTATAACGACTTATAAGTCGTTGAATCGAGTTTGTATATATGTCTTTATAACGACTTATTAGTCGGTTAATTGACTTAAGCTTATCTTTATAACGATTGATAAGTCGTTATATCGACTTAATAAGCTATAAGTCAATTTAAAGCTATAGCTATAAGTCATTATATAAGTCGTTATAAAGACATATACTAATTCGATTCAACGACTTATAAATCGTTATAACGACTTAGTTAAAGTCGATTTAACGACTTATCAGTCATTATAAGGAGATAAAAAATATTTTCGTCATTTCGTTTCAACGCTTCCATATAGATGCGTGCGGCGTTTGCAAGTCAAAGTGGGGACAACTTCAATGTTGTGTCAGCTGTCGAGATTGTGGCCCAGTATTGAGACAATGTTGGCCGAATTTCTCCTGTCAGCGGATGTGTTGGCTTCGGCAACACGTGTTCCTGATACTGGAGTCATAATCTATAAATATCACACACTGGCAACCCCCAGCAAAGTATACATAGGGGGCCTCAGGTAGGCCGACATGTAGTATAGGCCTATTCTGTGAAACTCAATAACCTTGACCTCTGATGGTTCACTGAGCTCGCTAATACAATGAAGTATGGGGAGGGGGTCTTCCATAACATTTTTTTTACCGATTATTCATTCGGGTGACGTCACTGCGTTCCACAGAATACGCCTACAATTACAGTTCTACAGGGCCACCATTCAATCGCCGGGGTGGGGGGAGGGTGGAGTATTTTTTAAATAAAACGCCGAACAGGCTCTTTATGAAATAAATAATATATTTCAAGAACTAGACTAGGCCTAATCAAATATGAAATTTTCAGCGTGCCACCGAGCCACGACCAGTTGATATCATGCGCGGATAAATAATCCAGCCCCCCCCCCCCCCCCCGGAGATTGAATAGCCCCCCCCTCTCTTAACAGTAATGTTGATTTAAACATATGGATGATTTAACAGCCTATATGCGTGCATTCCCCTGTAGGTCTATTGGTGGGCATATGCTTGGGGCTGTTGTAGTCTATACCCGGAGTCTATAGGCCTAAGCCTACACACATATTGTTTTAACATAAGCATAATGCCTAGTTCCTACAGGTAGGACGTGACTGAAATTGAAAGGTTACAAGGATACACAAAAACGTTCATGTAGACTAAGTGGTTTAGTTTCAATGATCCATAATATGTACTTATGACGGACTCGATTCATTGTTAGTTATGATGTACATGCGGGTGGATCTACAACATATGCTCAACGATCCAGTTGGTTCAGTTTATACCCCAGTGATATTTAGTTTAATTTGTATGTATTTTACACAATACTGGTTGCCGCCCCGTGTGCGCATCAGTTGTTGCAGTATTATTATATATGTAGACCCCTAATGGTGATTTACAACCTTTTTCAAATTGCCAATACTTAACTGCAACAGTTAAATCGTGATATTGTTGTATTGAGCAGATCGCTTAGAAAGTAGGACATACTTGCTCAATGTAATGTTAGAAAGCAGGACAATGATGATTAGAAAGCAGGACCCATTCTGATAATACTTTGCTGGATATCGTAGATTTGGAGGATGCTATTTGAGAAAGTGGGATATCGATTTAATGTATTGGATAATAATATATTCTCAGACGATTTTTTTACGCGGCAGGTTTATCCATGTTGAAATTAAATCAACAAAGGTGTCAATTTTCATGACGATATTTCGTGAGCAGCCGTCTATTTCACCGTATGAACACATCAAATCTATTTCATTTCGTACATGCGTTTGCAAGGTGGTACAACAGCTATTCATCAAATATCTAAAAAAAATCGAACTCTTTTATATGTAAATATGCGAAAAATGGGAATTTCTGTTTCATATGCGCTTGTTGTTGGCTCATTAGGAAGCAGGACTCCATGTTAGAGAGAGTATCACGCATGCCACCATGTTAGAAAGATTATCTGCATGACAGGTCTACAGATGGTGCTAACGTGTATAATTATAAGGGGGGCACCATTCAGGGGGCGGGGGGGCTAAAGTATCGCGGACATTTTTTAAATTTTAACCCGGCTCGGCGGCGCGCTGAAAATTACAAAAAAATATTACATGTTTATCAACACAGTTATTGATATACATTATTTATTTTATTCAGAGTCTGCCCGAAATTGATAACATTACTCCAGCGCCCCCCCCCCCCCAGTCAATCAATCAACCAACCAGCCAATCAATCAATCAGTCAGTCAGTCAGTCAGTCAGTCAGTCAATCAGTCAGTCAGTCAGTCAATTAGTCAGTCAGTCAGACAAAACAACATTTTGTTCACATGTCTAGAATTGTTGTCAGGGATCTCTATACAAAACAGAATCTGGTTGATGACATTGCCGAAAATCGGAGCGGACTGAGAACCTGGCACTTCTGTACAATCAATCAATAAAACTTATATAGCGCATATATCCTCAGCGGACCGATCTCAGAGGCGCACAAATCCTTAGCGTGATCATGTGTCATAATCGAGGCCAAAGCAGGTTCGTCAACAAAGAGCCGGGCTGCTAAGGGACTAGGGTGGAAAAGCCAGGTCAAATAGGTGAGATTTAAGTAATTTCCGGAATGTTAAGATTGTTTTGGCATTACGTATTGGCACAGGCAGGGCGTTCCATAAGGCTGGACCACATATAGAGAAAGCTCTTGGACCAGTCTTAGTCTTTATACGAAGAACAACAAATCTATTCGAATTAGTGGAGCGTAGATATTTTGAGCATTTCGGCCGAACAAATAAATCAGCCAGATATGCAGGCTGGTTTTCTTTTAGGGTTCGGAAAGTTATTGCACATATTTTAAAATGAATGCGAGACTTGACAGGAGGCCAATGTAATCGTTTTAGAATTGGAACGGAACGACTAAATCGTGGAGCGTTGGTTAGGGGTTTTGTCAAGTTAAAAAAAATCCAAAAATCCGAGAAAAACTCGGATTGGCCAGATTCCACCCACTCACCCCCCTATCCATTTTTTTAATATTTGTTTTGGAAACATGAATAACAAAATTAAACCACAAAAGACACCAAAACACAACATTTAAAAAAAAGAAAAAATCCGAGTTGGGGCTTGACCCACCCACCCACTTCCGAGTTTTTTGACAAAACCCCTTACCACTCTTGCAAGGCAGTTTTGAACGCGTTGTAATCTAGCAATATCCTTTTCTGGCATATTGTGAAAAAGTGAGTTACAATAATCTAACTTACTACTGACGAGTGCCACTGCAATTTGCTTGGCAAGATCTAAGGACAGACTTTTTCGAATTCGACGCAGGTCACGGATATGTTAGAAGCATGTCCTACATGTTTGGGATATGTGTTTTCGGAAGTTCAGGCTACTGTCGAATAGTACACCAAGATTTTTAGCTGATGTAGATGAATTTGTGTCTTGACCTAGAAGTAAGCATGGGAAATTATTCAAGCATTTTTCTCGCTGAAGTTTGATCCCAATAAGAAGAAATTATGTCTTGCTAGGATTAAGCTTCAGCTTAGATCCTGTCATCCAGGCCGACACACTCATTAAACAATGTTGCAACTTCTCAAGAGATTCCTTAGCGTTTGAAACTGATAGAGACATGTAAATTTGCGTATCATCGGTTTATGTCAAAACTAGAGATAATAGCACTGAGTGGTGTAGTGTATCAAGTAAAACAGCACTGGTCCTAGCACAGAGCCCTGTGGAACTCCATATGAGAGTGTGACTTTATCTGAAAAAGTGTCTTTGATTTTTACGGACTGGTGCATATTGTGCAAATAAGAAGAAAACCAAATTTGAGCCTGGCCAGATATCCCATACCAATCAGAAAATATATCTGTTAATGTAGCATGGTCAATGGTATCGAAAGCGGCCGACAAACCAAGCAAGGTTAGAGCCGTCACTTCACCCTTGTCCATACTAATAATGATATCGTTATGTACTTTCAGTAGAGCAGATTCTGTAGAATGATGTTTTCTGTAGGCCGATTGTAATGGATTACATAGATAGTTATTTTTTTTATATGAGCTTGCAGCCTATTGGCTACTATCTTTTCTAAGATTTTTGAAGTGAAACTAGAGCTGAATACAGGCTTGTAATTTGCCAGCTCGTTTTTAGGAAGAGATGTTTTTTTCAGTAGTGGTCTTACATGAGCTTCTTTGAAATTTTGAGGAAAGGTACTAGTTCCCATTGAAATGTTAATTATGTCAGTGATGGGAGTTATTAATATGTCAAGACAATTCTTCAACACGCTTGTAGGAATGGGTTTCAGATCACATGATTTTGACGATGAGCTCAAAATAAGTTTTTTAATTTAATCTTCTGACGCACGTTCAAAAACGTTCATTTGGATCTAATTTTTGTTTTTTGCACTTGTGGAATATTCTGTACTTCATCTGGAAATTTGGAACAGATAGTTTAATTTTAAACGGATATTCACACCACTACACCAAACCAATTTTTAGATAAAATATTTAATGAAATGTGATTTTCACGTCTATCTTACTCTATCACAATGCTCGGCCACTCAAATGAAATAGTGGTGGATTTAGTTTGCTCTATCCATTAGGTCATATTATCTATGAAGATAAAATAGTAAACACATTATATAATTTAGATTAGTATCCCACACCGAGGAGCTATTGTGGATATTGTTAATATATTGCAAAATGCACTTTTGTGTCACCGGAAATAATTCTATGTTTAGACAGACTACCAAGCTGTTATGAAACACACTGTACAGCAGGCGACTTTTTTGTCATAGAGTTAGAATCTTTCTTAACTCTATGACATTCTATAGTTATTTAATATGTGATTTTGTTTTAGTTTTGAAATGTTTTTTTTTTACTTTTTCACTTGAAATATGAGAGATCTTCTATTTATATTAGCATAAAGATAATTTAACCAGCTACTCTGACACTAAATTGTTATGAAAGAAAGTACTTTTACCCAAGGTCAGCTCAATGTTTGGCCAGTGTGATAGATGCGAACACAGATGACATACAAATAACAGATAGGGCCTAATAAATTGCCGAATCTTTAGAATTGTGATCTCTTTTCGTGTAAGCCTAATACAAGTTCATCTCTCTGTAGCAGTCTGAGGATAACAATAGTGAATGTCCACAAAATATCCTGTTTAGCATAGCTGGCAGATAACAGACTCCATGCTGAGCACAAATAGTATTGTTCTGTGACTTTCGCGGAGAGATTGGATTTTATAAAGCTGTTTATCACCGTTAGCTCTACATGATGCACACAAAAGGACGGTAACGTACATACAATAGCATCGAGGAAAGAAGGACAACCACATCGCAGAAGTGATGATTGTTCAAGACAAGCATTAGGAAATTGGAGGCAGAGTCAGAATTTACTTTTATTGTGATGAATGAAATGAAATTAATGGTGTTTAGGCCACCTTTGTGCACACATAGGCTAAACTGGGCCAGTATGACCTCCCGAGGATGGTGAGATTATTGAGATGATACTGCCCTCCAGACACATGATTCGAAATTGGAGCAGTTTTAAACTGCTGCCTTGCAAATTAATCTTAGAGATTATACCTTTGTTACATACAGGTTCCAAATTCTTGAACATTCAGCTGCTACGCATGTTGAGACCAATATAGCACAGAGAGACCTCGATGTTCCGTCATCTTCTGTTCCCAAGAAATATGACAGAACTTCGAATATGGCAGAGTTTCGGAGCAACCCCCCTACCCCTCCAAGCAATGTTGGAACCGAGTATATATTTATCTGATTTATACTGTAATATTGTAGTACTAGTACATATATTGGTTTATGCGAGCACAATAACAACATAAATATGATACAAATATAAATGATTATTCGAAATATATTATTACAGGATTTTTAAAATTAATATTTGTAGATTCTGATTATTTTTGAAAAAAAGTCGATGACACATGTTTGCTTTCTATATATGGCAGAGGTAGTGTCTAGTGCACGAAGGGTGGACCACAATTGCTCAAGATGAGAGGGCGACAAAAAACGGATGCTGTTCAACAAAGAAGTATTAATATTTGCTTTAATCTGTTTCAATTGTTAATTTAACCGAATTTATAATGTTTTTATATATGGTAGTCGAAATGACTCCAAGGAATATCACTGAACTCAGGTGTTGCCAGATCGCCGACACGTTCACTGTGTATAGCACCGTACATGTCATTAATCGGGCGGGTGGCTTATTGCTCCAAAAATTGAAAACGTTTAGGGGGACAATTTGTTGTCTCTCATAAAATTGGCTGATAGACAACAAGCAGTCTCTCCACCCAGGTAGAACAGATTCTATTCTTTTTGGAACCAAAGATATGCTGCCAAAGCATTCCAATTTAGCTATTTCTTGTAGAAATAATGGAGTTACATCAAAGACTGTCATAAGGTATCTCGGTGTAGATCTAGAGCAAACACTTAGCGGCACAGCTATTGTTGAAAATATTTTGAAAAAGGGAAATTTGCGACTGAAATTTTTGTACAGAAAGGCAAAATATTTGAACACCAGATCTAGAAAATAGTTAGCATCAGCCCTAATTCTTTGCCATTTCGACTATGCATGTTCAGCCTGGTATAGCGGCCTCCAAAAAACTATGAAACATAAACTCCAAATTTTACAAACAAAACGGTTTGCTCTTGATTTATCCCCCCCGGACACATCTAGACATCACACATTTCCAAAAGATGCAGTGGCTTTCAGTGGATGTCAGAGTAGAACAATTAAATCTCAACATCATGCACAGGATTGTCCATGGCAGAGCTCCATGTTATCTTACTGAGAGTTTTGGTATGGTCAGTCAGGTGGATGATGTTGAGACAAGACTAAGAACGTTGTCTGTCTCCCTGCCATCCACTGGGAGAAACGGATCTAAGGCTTTTAAATTAAATGGTATTAAATCATGGAATAAACTGCTTTTGAAAATAAAGAAACTAAACTCATTGACATCTTTTAAACAAGCTGTGAGACTTTACCTAATAGATAGACTAGTTAGCGAATACAACTCAGACTTTCTATATTACTAGTTTGTCTGAGCTGTATTTAATTTTTCAATAATATATATTAAAGCTTAGTCTAGTCATTTATGTGATAATGTTATGACTAAAAGTGTCTGTTGTGATCATGGAAAAATGTTTTTCATTTATAATTTATTTTATATATACTTTTTACAAGTATTTTCAAATAAATTTTCTGTAAACCTTTCCAGTCGCCATCTGGTCTACTTTTCGGGGACCACTATGGTGACCAGTATGGTGGCCCTGATTGTTTTATATCATGCTTACATGTACTGTTTACTGAAATAAATCAAATCAAAAATACTTTCATGTTGCCGGACGTGCGACTATCGTCTTGCTGTTATTGTAGGGATACATATACTGGTCGTTTTACAATGGTAAACCAGAAACCACTCAACACTCATATATAGGTGTTGACACTTCCTGCTGACCGAATCACAAGGCATTCTGATTTCACGGCTTAGAGCATGATCTATAAAATTGATGTCCTCAACGTAGATGACGGCATGAGTAATTATCAGCTTAGGCCCCCAGCTAGCGGCTACATAAAACATTGTCCTAAGTATGACTGAATTAATATTGTTTGAACGTGTTGAATTAACCTTGAAGACATTGGCCGACGTTGTACAAATGTTATGCAAATCTTTTGTGTTTGCTGGGTGTTATTTTAAGGTTGGCCCAGCTACTGCAACGCTGGTCTCATATTGAAGTGACACCAGTTTATTCCTAACAAACTGGAAACATTCACCCAATGGTGGTACAATGTTATCCCATTGTCTGCGACGCTGGCCCAACATTGTGTCAGCAATGGTTGAGCGTCTCGTGCTTGCTGGGTGTGTCATATTCCTGCGTCAAGAAGTGTTATGTAGAACAAGCGGTTGCTCCTTTGCTGGGGGTACGGTGTCAAAGGCAGTGGCCCAGCATCAAACCAATGATCAAATTGTGAACATGTATTTCCGGGTTTTACTTGTTAATTAGCCTCGCACTAATCTCTTACAAGTTAGGTGCATTAGCCAGCGTTGGTCAAATGCCACACTCACTAAACAAACAAGTGGCGTTCACACAATTACCGTGACTATCCATGACAGAACAATGGGACGCTTACGTCATGCATTGATTTACCCCTTTCGTCACCGAGATTTGATGACGGAGGCGGACAACGCGACAGAACAACAGGACATTTATTCATTAATTTAACCCCTTCATCCCAGAAATTTGATGACGGAAGCAGACATCGGAATGGCAGAACATAGAAGCAAAAATACGTTGGGCAGATCCGTTCCCGTCAAAATCGTGACGAATGTAGAAGATGACGGAACATCGGAGGATGGATCTTGGAGGCCTGTCTGTATTTTTTTCCAGTAGCCTCCCAGTAAACACAAAACATTTGTATAACATGTATACAATGTTGGACCAACGTCGAAGACGCTGGGCCGATGTTGTATAAATCAGGCTCAACTGTGTCTGGAGGGCAGTGGTAACGTAAGAAGACGTAGTACCGTCACATTTCGTACATTTTGATATTGGACGGTGTGTAGTTTCTCACCAGAAGGAGCTAGCGCGACATATGGGGTATCATTGTGACCAGCTTCATTCCTAGAAGCCGATATAGCATTGATATGCGATATTAGTTTGACACGAATGGAAATATGGTTTCAAGCAAGGTAGTTGGAAACGCGGAGTTTAGCACCCGGTGTCCCAATACCGTCGGTTCAGGTACCCATAATCTGTCAGGGGGTCGTAAGTCCGTCACCATGAATAATGCTGCTGTCTTAAATCCGCCACTCATACGCAAAGGATTTACAAAGTTGTCATTTTCATTTTTAATGTTTTAATGGTCCATATTCGTTTTAACTAGAGTCATTTTATATTCATTTAAATTTATCCCATTGGCCCAACGCGTCTGCATTTAAACACTTAATAATAGCCCTACGTTATCTACGATATCAATGTGGGTAATAATAGCGTGTGTAGGATATATCTATTCTGTCTTGGCTAAGTCATATCTAACCTTATATATATATGGGTAGAAAATATTGTTTTGTGTTAGATTATTCCAAATCCAATGATAACCAATTAAAAAATAAAATAATAACTATGATCAATTAACAAGGAGCATTATACAGCTGTTCCATGTCCTGATCATATTCCTACACGATTGGTAGCCAGCGGTATATGCTTGGACCATCGTTCAGCAGCAATTCTAATGAAAATTTTGCAAAGTTATGTTGCTGTGGCCAAGTAATAGGGTTTAACATTTGGCCAAACTTGCAACAATTGGAGTCTAAAACTTAACAATGTTTACTGTTGAGATTATCTAGTCGGAGCATATTAATAGAGTTGAACGAAATGACACCTCATTTTAGCTTAAGTACAGTAACACCCACAGTCTCTGGTTCTCTGGTCATATAGACCCCCTATGGTGATAAATCTCTCGGGCATGCCTAGTTCCCTCTATCTGGTAAGTGAAGAAAACACTGTCAATTAACCTCCATGTCCAGTCACCCAACCTTTATTTAACCTTCATATATATGTAAACTTCATTTGTTCACTAGCTCACCATTTCAGATATTTTTGTGTATGTATCCCTAAGCCAGTCCACATCTCTAAATTATCTCACTTTCCTTAGCATCTATATATCTGGTCCATCTTCACAGGCTTGACGCCCTTTTATCCCCCGAGTATTGTAAGCTCTCTATAATCCATTTTTGTTTCGACGCAAATGTATGTTTTCAACCTTAGGGTTTTGTTTTGCCTATGACATTTTTATCGGACGTTTTGTATCCACCATACTGTTATCAAATGTGTCTATCCAACCTCTCTAGACTTGTCACATCCTTATCAACTTGATATATCATTATATGTATCTATCTCAACTCCCTAACCTTGTCACTTCTTTATCAACTTCATCCCTTATCACCGTCTATATCGTATCTATACCCTCCTTACCTTCTTATCAGCTAGATCTGTCATCATAATAATTTACATGTCCCTCGACTATTCACCTTCTTAATTATCACTGGACCTGTCATCGTATGTGTTTATCCCATTTCTCTACCCTTGTCACCTTCGTTCCAACTTGACCTGCCATCATACGTGTCTATCCCAACTCTCCACCCTTGTCAACTTCTTAGCAAACCTGATCTGTTAACATGCGTCTCTATCCCACCTCTCCACCCTTGTCACCTTCTTACCAACTTGACATGTCATCAACGTCTCTATCCCACCGCTCCACCCTTGCCACCTTCTTACTAACGTGATTTGTTATCATACACCTCTATCCCAAATCTCTAGCCTTGTCTCCTCCTTATCAACTCGATCTTCCTGTCATTATATGTTTCTATCCCACCTTTTACATATATGTCACCTCCTTATCAACTTGATCTGTCATCATATGTGTCTATCCAACATCTCTACTTTCACCACATTCTTACCAACGTGATTTGTCATCATACGTGTCTATCCAACATCTCTAGCCTTGTCACCTCCTCATCAAATTGATCTGCATGTCATCATAATATGGCTTTTGCACCTCCTTATCCCTGCCACCTTCTTAGCATCTTGATATGTCAATATATATGACTATCTCGCATATCTAGCCTTGCCACCTTCTTATCAACTTCAACTGTCATTATATATGGCTATCCCACATATCTATCCTTGATGATCTGTCATCATTATGTGTCTAGCCCACATCTCTACCCTTGACACTTCCTTATAATAATAATGATTTATTCGTACGTTGTGTACAATAAAACATACAATACAAAAAGTCAGGTCATATGAAGCAATGTTTTACACATGTAAATCATGTCATGATCGTGTTAACATCATACAAATATTAAAGAGAAAAACATAAAGCAAATGGGAATATAGGTGATTATTAATTGAGACACAAAAAATCGATCATGAATTGTACATCTGATTTAGTTAGTTTACTCGTACATTGTAGAACAGTGGTCACGTATGTTATGTGAAACGCAGTGACGTCACTCGGTGAATACAAGGTTATATAACACCCCTCCCCTATACTTCATTCTGTGAAACGCAGTGACATCACTCGGTGAAGACAAGGTTATATAATAACCCTCTCCCATACTTCATTGTATAGCCAGCTCGGTGAAAAGAAAGGAGGTCGAGGTCATTGAGTTTCACAGAATACAGCAAGTCAATTGTGCTCCCAGCTGTTACACAGTCTTGTCATTGGTAACATATACAGATTTTATATTTTTGTACAGTTTGTCAAATGTATTGGAAATCAACGAGTTTCTACCAAAATTATACTGAAACGCCAACAACATTCAAGCTATTTTCAACAGCAGATTGACCTCGATTTATACAAATTAACATACACAGTTTCACACATGCTTTTTTATAATTTATATTATGAAGTACAAATTTTAAAAATCTTTAGTGGAGTTGTGCCTCCACTGGTATGTCCTCACATATTGATGGGAGTGAAGCACAATGTGTACGGTAGGGAATATTAAACAGACGTCGAATTGATTTACGCCTGGACGTAAAAATCGTCTGAATACCCGGGTATTGAAAATGCCATAATACACTGCCATATAGAGACATGCAATATGTTTGAAAAAGCTTGTATTTAGTCTCGCAATGACAAAAATTAAATGTAGAAAAAGTACATTAAACATCTTTAAAAAATCGTTAGTTAGTTTCTTAACACTTGGTTCTTTTATATTATTTCAAATTATATTACCTAAATGTAGATCACGCTGTACAGATGAAATCATGACACCAATAATATCAATAGTGTCGTCAGATTTCTGCTTATCGCTATATACAATGAGTTTACTTTTCTCATGATTAAATTTAACATTATAATCGCTTGCATATTAAATTTATCACACAACAATATGATCTGTCATCATTATGTGTCTATCCCACATCTCTACCCTTTTCACCTCCTTATCAATTTTATCTGTCATCATATGTGTCTACCCCACCTCTCTAACTTTGTCACCTCCTGATCAATTTAATCTGTCATCACATATATGAATATACCAATCTCCACATTTGCCACCTTTTTATCAAATTGTCACTCCCATATATTATAGAATTGGTATCATACTTATCTATCTGTCTCTAGTTTGTTTATCCACAATACAATTTGAATTTGTCATCTTATCTTTATTTTCCATCTATCCAGATTGATCACCTCCGAGCATGTAAATGTGTCTTTAAGTTGGCAGTCTCACTGCCTTAACCTCCCCCCCCCCCCCCAATATCGCATTTATTGTTAATTTTGACTATCCAATATTTTTCACCTGGATTTGGCATATCGTCAGCCTAAAGCAAAAATGGCCTAACTCATTTTTTGCCCAAAATGAATTATTTTTACCAAAATTACCACAAAAATACGGCGCATCTTTTCAATTTGGTCGCTAGGACTAAAAATAAAAATTCGATCGTGAATCACGAAAAAACAAAATGGCATATCTCATAGGGTGAGATAGGCCAGAAATTATTCATAGCTGATTGAGTTAGGCCAAAGTGTATTTTCATGTCAGTGAGTTAGGCCAAAACTGCATTAGTGAGATAGGCCATTTTGGCATAAATTTTGATGAGTTAAGCCATTTTTGCTTTAAAATTATTGAGATAGGCCAACATTGCACCAAACTGGTGGGTAGTCTAAGCATAGTTCAAAAATACACAGGGCCCAACCGGTAATACCCCAATTAATGGATGAGATTTTCTATTATATGAAAGTGGGATAAAAATGCTAAAATAATTTTCACTTAAATGTTGCTCGGTTGAATAGACCTACTAGCCTACCGAAAACCCCACCCCATTCCACTCGTTGAATTCATGATGCCCGTAGCTTATCATAGGATATAAGGGCTAGATCTATATTAAATTTCAGCAAATTATGAGCGTGAAGGCAACTAATTAGATATAGGGCCTAGGCCTATTCACCGGAAAATAAATTTCCTTAGTATATTTTACTCATATTGCAAGGTGTTATAATTTCTCATCATTTCCATCACCAAAATGTATGATTTAAAGTTGGATGCCATATTATGGAGTTCTGTTTATATGAACAGATTTTGCTGATTTCTATGGTCAAAATCAGACGAAAAAAAAAGTTGACCCAGCACTTTGACCTAATTTATAACATCGGTAAATCCGACTGAAATATTTTGTGGAATATCATGAAAACCGCTCAAAATAGCTACACCAATACTATAAAAACAAATTGTAAGGTTTTAGGAGAGGATGCATCTTGAAAAATTTCAAGTTGATAAAATTCAAAATGGCCGCCCATCGCCCATTATTCACCTCGACAGGCCCGATATTGCGGAATATCATGAAAACCGCTCAAGATAGCTACACCATTACTATTAAACAAATTGTAAGCTTTCAGGAGAGGATGCATCTTAAAAAAATTCAAGTCGATAAAATTCAAAATGGCCGCCTATCGGCCATTATTCACCTCGACAGGCCTCATATTGCGGAATATCATGAAAACCGCTCAAGATAGCTACACCATTACTATAAAAAAATTGTAAGGTTTCAAGAGAGGATGCATTTTGAAAAATTTCAACTTGATCAAATTGAAAATGGCCGCCTATTGGCCATTATTCACCTCGACAGGCCTGATATTGGGTAAACCATGCTAGATAGCTAAACCATTACTATAAAACAAAATGTGAGATTTCAGGAGAGGATGCATCTTGAAAAAAATTGACTTGAACAAATTCAAAATGGCCGCCTTTCGGCCATTATTCACTTTCACATGGCCGTTATTTGGTAAACAGTGCTAGGTGGCTAGACCATTACTATAAAACGAAATATGAGATTTTAGATGAGGATGCACCTTGAAAAATGTTGACTTATTCAAATTCAAAATGGCCGCCTTTTCGGCCATTATTCATTTTCACATGGCCAATATTTGGTAAACCGTGCTAGGTTGCTAGACCATTACTATAAAGTAAAATGTGAGTTTTTTGAGGAGGATGCACCCTGAAATTAAATGGCCGGATATCAGCATTATTTACCTCGATAGGCCTGATATCAGGTAAACCGTGCTAGATAGCTGAACCATTACTATAAAACGAAATATGAGATTTTAGATGAGGATGCACCTTGAAAAATGTTGACTTATTCAAATT
>OZ024918.1:43495645-43578145 GCA_964017125.1 Flabesymbios commensalis
TTCTCTAGACGAACATTATTAAAAAAAAAAAAAATTGCGATGACGTAATTGCATTGCAGTGCATTCGTCTGGTATTGCTTCAATGCTTCTGTTCACACGTGACTCCCAGGTCCCATGTTAAAGCTAGTGGAGGTGGAGAAGAAAAATGACGGTGTCAGAAATGCCATGCCCCATCCAATCCCTCATGAAAGCAACTTGAACCACATGAAGGGCCAAGACACCCGCTTATGCCACCAGTATATGGTCTTCATTATATATACATACTATATAGATCTTTTCTGTAAGAAAGTGACTTCCAATTTTTAAAGAAAATTATCACCACACCATCTTGACCTGAATATAATGGTTATTCGACAACAAAAGCACGCGGAGCAGGTGTATCTCTTGAACCAGGAACTAAGAGGCGGTACCTTCCTCTCTCCTCTCATAAACCGTAAACCAAGTGTTTCGAGTAGGCCTACCATGCTGATGGCTATGTCTAAGCTCTGACCATATCTTCCAATTCTGGTCAGATCATATGATTAGATAACATTCAATTTAAAGCCAACATGCAGCTGTACAAATAGACGTGACCATAATATTAAATAATGATCCAAATAGATTTAATTATGTAGTTCCTAATACCCATCCTCGGAGAAATCATGAAAATGTACGCATGATCAATACACTTCTTTGAAGGAATAAACGTCCTGGAATTCTATATTAGTTTTATAAGTAGACTACCCTTGGTGGACCTCCGGATCTCCATGAGTTGATCTGCAACAACACATGAGGAGACATGCATCATTGTGGTCTAGCAAACCACCATTGTGGCACAGGCAGGTAGAACAGGGGTACAGATCTTGAAGGCACAATTAGTGTGCGTGTATGCAAGGTTTGTCATATTGTTCATATATGATCTCTACCTAGTTGTGCCTTTTCAAGCAGTCAAGATAGCTACACCATCACTATTAAAAAATGTGAGGTTTCAGGAAAGGATGCACCCTGAATTTTCTTAACTCGATCAAATTTAAAATGGCCGACAATCGGCCACTAATTACCTCAAAAGGCCTGATATGGGTACACCGTGATAGATAGCTAGACCATTACTATAAAACAAAATGTGAGGCTTCAGGGGAGGAGACATCCTGTAAAATGCAAACTTAATCTAATTCATAATGGCTGACTATCGGCCAATAATATGCCTATAAAACAAAATGTGAGGTTTCAGGGGACGATGCACACAGAAAAAAATCGACTTGATCAAATTCAAAATGGCCGCCTATCGGCCATTATTTACTTTCATATGCCCTATATTTGGTAAACCGTGGTAGATGGCCAGACAAACAAAATCTGAGGTTTCAGGGGAGCGCCCTGAAAAATTCGACTTGATCAAAGTCGAAATAGCTAGACCATTGCAATAAAATAAAATGTGAGGTTCCAGAGGAGGATGCAACCTGAAAAATCGACTTCATCAAATTAAAAATGGTCGCCTCTCTGCCATTATTCACTTTCATGTGTCCGGTATTTTGTAAACCGTGCTAGATGGCCAGGCCATTACTATAATATAAAATATGAAGTTTCAGTGGTGAATGCACCCTGAGAAATTTCGACTTGATAAAATTCAAAATGGCCGACTTCCGGTCATTATTCACTTAGCCGACATCTGGTAAGCCATGCTGGATAGCCAGACCACTACTGAGAAGCACAATCTGAGGTTTCAGGAAGGGACATGCCGTCAAATATTCAACCTGATCAAATTCAAAATGGACGACTTTCAATCATTATTGATACTAATATGCATAATACTGGCAAATCGTGGTAGTTAACTAGACCATTAGTTTAAAATAAGTAGTAGTGATTCTAAGCTGACTTATTGCTTCCACCAGGAAGGTGATGTTTTTGGTCGAGTTGGTTTGTTGTCTGTCTGTCCGTCTGATTCCTTAAAAAGTAACAAACGTATTTGCATGAAAGTTTTACCAGAGGTCTGTCTCGAGCTAAGGAACAAGCTGTTAGATTTTGGGAATAATCTAGATGATGATCTAGATCCGGATTGATTATGATCCGGATCTCATCCGGATCTCCCAGATTTGCATGATTTTTTTATATGAAGCGTGTCTCATAAATTGTGGTTATGATCCGGATCACTATCGTGATCCGGATTAAGATTATAAATTTTGATGGAAGTTTGCAGTCTCTGACTGACTGTCTAGCTCTTAATTTTACTCTTAGACTTAGTCTCTGAGGCCTTAATTGTCTTGCGTCTTGATTTCTGACCCAGTCTAGGACTACGTTAATAGCACTACACAAAATCGCTTCAATCAAATTCTAATTTGGGGCGGGGCGTTTGGATTTCTGTAGTATTGTATTTTTCTGATTTCATCAAATTAGAGTTTATACCCACTGGGCACACGACGTTGCTACGACGTTGGATCAACGTCAATGACGTTGATGCAACGTAGCATCAACGTCGTGTGCCCAGTGGGTACTACATCCAACCATCAAATAAACCACATAAACAAATTCCTTGCCACCCAAAACCTACTAATAGACACCAAATTTGAGACTTCAAATCGATTATTAACAAAGTTACGGCAATTTTAGTGATACGGCGGCCATCATGGCGGCCATCTTGAATTTTGAAAAACCCACAAGGTTTAGGCATGGCACGCCAGCTGATTCTTAAAGAGATGGATATTGCCGTCTTAGAAATGCAAAAAAAACTATTGTAATTTGACATTGCAAGATGCAGTCCCAAAATGCCAATATTCTGCCTAACTAAAAGGGAAGAAAAAGAAAAATTGTATTCGTGAGTTTGCTGCACAAGTTATTTAAAAATGCATCCTTAAAATTAGGATCATACAGAATAACAAACACTTTATTACATACACTGTAGATCACATTCACCTTGTGTCATGTATCATTGTAGTGGCAAACAAAATTAATAAATAAAAAAATCGCTTACCTTCGTATAACAAACATGGCATTATTCTGTAAAATTTATTATTAGCAGGAGAATAATCGCCACAAGTTAAATGTAATTTTTCACTCTTTAAGCGCTAAACATTATTATACTCGCTTTTGATCTACTTTATTAGCCGACTGTTATTGGAAATGAAAAGAGTGTTTCAAAATCAAAATGGTTAATTATTTTTTTCTAAAATTAAACAAATGCGAGTAATTTTCACCCACTTGAGGTTGTGGGTCGCGCGAGCAAGACACAACTACAAGTTGTTATACATTTAATCTAATAACAAAGCGCTTTAACCCTTTAACCGCCAAATTATTCAATCTGAATTTTCACCCACTTGAAATTGTGTCTCGCTGACGCGATCCACAACTTCAAGTGAGTGAAAATTATTCAGATTTGACAAAATGGAGGTCAACTGTTTTCAAATCTTGCTGGTTGATGTTATATTTTATCTTTAACATGTTTAAAAGGTGGTACTTAATGTGCTGATAAAAAATGAAAACCCGAATATATGCGACACCGGCGGTTAAAGGGTTAAGCTGGATTAAACGTTTTTTCTGAAGATAGCAAATACAAAACGTAATAGAAAACGACAGCTGTGTCGGCTTAGGTAGCTCAAGGGCTAAGTCTGGCCATTGCATTTTAAGGACAGAACACGATTTTAATTGTTTTTCAACATCTTTATGACTTCATAAAATGATGTATTTCATAGATGATAGGAGTCCATTTTAAAAAATAATTTTCAACCATTTGAAGCTGTGGGTCGCATTAGCGAGGCACAACTTCAATTTTGTGAAAATCCGTGTTAAGTAACTTGGCGGTTAAAGGGTAACTGTATTATGCATGCTGCATCGCTGGGAAGTCGGGATGGGCTGCACTTAGCACCTGTCACCACATCAAAGGCGAGGGCTTGATGCGGTGATGGGTGGTAAGATAAAACAGTATCATCACAGTAAACATGTGAAGGTTCAGTAAATGATGGAGTGGAATTCCCGTGATACGGCTGCAATCATAGGTGAAAAACACGGTTAAAAGAATAAAATACCGAAAAACAACTGAGCTATAAACTCCATGCCATATTAAGTTGTAGATCATGTTATTCTTTGATTTCTCCTTCAATTCTCAGACAGCAAATTCTCATGTTGCAAACCATATTATTTAACCCCATTTCTAAATGATATCGTGTAATTGAAATGATGTCAGTTATAGCGTCACTCTATAAATTAACTATTCAACACAGTTTTACACTCAGAATTGCATTACATGTTTACATGTTCCAAATACTCAATATAATTTGCAGTGTTGTTGTTAACAGGCTGAGACATCAGCAAAAATCATGCTTTGCAACTTAATTTGGCAAGGAGTAAAATAGGTGAAATAATGGCGTACAGGGTATAGTGTAGTTGAAAGCAATTATGCTCAACATCTGTTGAACACGACAAACAGCACGGCACACTGAGAATTACAGTGGATTTTTAAGGAAAAATCAAATGTTGTCTTTTGAAGACGGAATTAATGTTTTGGTAATTTCATCGTCAAATAATATAGAACATACATGATCCACTTGAACACTTGCACAAGTTTGCATTTTGACCTTAACCCTTTTCTCGTTAAGTTATCTTAATAAAATGTCGACCCATTTGACGTTGAAGCAACACACAACTTCAAGTGGGTATTTTTTAACTTATGCATTGTGTCCACAAGGGATATACAACCGAAAGTGGCAGGCCACAGTACTGCCGTGCAATGGTAAACAGCGGTACCTGTTTACATTTCCAGTCGTAGTTCTTCGTGTTTACATTTCAAGCAAACAGTTATTGCTGTCTGGCATTGCAAAACGTTGGTCCGTGAAAAGTAAGCAATAGTTGCAATGGTAAACTGCACTGGCTGTTTACATTTCAAGCTATCAGTTACTGCTGTTTACCACTAAAAAGCAAGCAGTGACTGCTTACTTTTCAAAGGCACACATCAGTAACTGTTGTTTGTCGTTGCAATTCACGATGATCGGTTTCTGTCAGACGTCACTGATTGCTGATGATCCTGGTTTCTGCCACTGATTGCTGATGGTCCTGGTTATTTCCACTGATTGCTGATTGTTATGGTTTCTGTCACTGATTGCCGATGGTCATAGTTTCTATCACTGATTGCTGATGGTCCTAGTTTATGTTACTGATTGCTGATGGTCCCGGTTTATGTCACTGATTGTTGATGATTCTGGTTTCTGTCACTGATTCTGACGATTCTGGTTTCTGTCACTGATTGCTGATTGTCATAGTTTCTATCACTGATTGCTGATGGTCCTGGTTTCTGTTACTGACTGCTGATGGTCATGGTTTCTGTCACTGATTGCTGATGGTCCTGGTTTATGTTACTGATTGCTGATGGTTCTGGTTTCTGTCACTGATTGCTGATGGTCCTGGTTTCTATCACTGATTGCTGATGGTTCTGGTTCCTGTCACTGATTGCTGATGGTCCTGGTTTCTGTCACTGCTGATGGTTCTGGTTCCTGTCACTGATTGCTGATGGTCCTGGTTTATGTTACTGATTGCTGATGGTCATGGTTTCTGTCAATGATTGCTGATGGTCCTGGTTTCTATCACTGATTGCTGATGGTCCTGGTTTATGTTACTGATTGCTGATGGTCCTGGTTTCTGTCACTGATTGCTGATGGTCCTGGTTTCTATCACTGATTGCTGATGGTCCTGGTTTCTGTTACTGATTGCTGATGGTTCTGGTTTCTGTCACTGATAGCTGATGGTCCTGGTTTCTGTCACTGATTGCTGATGGCTCTGGTTTCTGTCAATGATTGCTGATGGTCCTGGTTTCTATCACTGATTGCTGATGATCCTGGTTTCAGTCACTGATTGCTGATGGTTCTGGTTTCTGTCACTGATTGCTGATGGTTCTGGTTTCTGTCACTGATTGCTGATGGCTCTGGTTTCTGTCACTGATTGCTGATGGTCCTGGTTTCTATCACTGATTGCTGATGATTCTGGTTTCAGTCACTGATTGCTGATGGTTCTGGTTTCTGTCACTGATTGCTGATGGCTCTGGTTTCTGTCACTGATTGCTGATGGTCCTGGTTTCTATCACTGATTGCTGATGATTCTGGTTTCAGTCACTGATTGCTGATGGTCCTGGTTTCTATCACTGATTCCTGATGGCTCTGGTTTCTGTCACTGATTGCTGATGGTCCTGGTTTCTATCACTGATTGCTGATGGTCCTGGTTCCTGTCACTGATTGCTGATGGTCCTGGTTCCTGTCACTGATTGCTGATGGTTCTGGTTTCTGTCACTGATTGCTGATGGTCCTGGTTTCTGTCACTGATTGCTGATGGTCCTGGTTTCAGTCACTGATTGCTGATGGTTCTGGTTTCTATCACTGATTCCTGATGGTCCTGGTTTCTGCCACTGATTGCTGATGGTTCTGGTTTTAGTCATTGATTGCAGATAATTCTGGTTTCTGTCATTGATTCTTATGATTCTGGTTTCTGTCACTGATTGCTGATGGTCCTGGTTTCAGTCACTGATTGCTGATGGTTCTGGTTTCTATCATGGATTGCTGATGGTCCTGGTTTCTGTCACTGATTTCTGATGGTTCTGGTTTCAGTTACTGATTGCTGATGGTTCTGGTTCCTATCACTGATTGCTGATGGTCCTGGTTTATGTTACTGATTGCTGATGGTCATGGTTTCTGTCAATGATTGCTGATGGTCCTGGTTTCTATCACTGATTGCTGATGGTCCTGGTTTATGTTACTGATTGCTGATGGTCCTGGTTTCTGTCACTGATTGCTGATGGTCCTGGTTTCTATCACTGATTGCTGATGGTCCTGGTTTCTGTTACTGATTGCTGATGGTTCTGGTTTCTGTCACTGATAGCTGATGGTCCTGGTTTCTGTCACTGATTGCTGATGGCTCTGGTTTCTGTCAATGATTGCTGATGGTCCTGGTTTCTATCACTGATTGCTGATGATCCTGGTTTCAGTCACTGATTGCTGATGGTTCTGGTTTCTGTCACTGATTGCTGATGGTTCTGGTTTCTGTCACTGATTGCTGATGGCTCTGGTTTCTGTCACTGATTGCTGATGGTCCTGGTTTCTATCACTGATTGCTGATGATTCTGGTTTCAGTCACTGATTGCTGATGGTTCTGGTTTCTGTCACTGATTGCTGATGGCTCTGGTTTCTGTCACTGATTGCTGATGGTCCTGGTTTCTATCACTGATTGCTGATGATTCTGGTTTCAGTCACTGATTGCTGATGGTCCTGGTTTCAGTCACTGATTGCTGATGGTTCTGGTTTCTGTTACTGATTGCTGATGGTCCTGGTTCCTGTCACTGATTGCTGATGGTCCTGGTTCCTGTCACTGATTGCTGATGGTTCTGGTTTCTGTCACTGATTGCTGATGGTCCTGGTTTCTGTCACTGATTGCTGATGGTCCTGGTTTCAGTCACTGATTGCTGATGGTTCTGGTTTCTATCACTGATTCCTGATGGTCCTGGTTTCTGCCACTGATTGCTGATGGTTCTGGTTTTAGTCATTGATTGCAGATAATTCCGGTTTCTGTCATTGATTCTTATGATTCTGGTTTCTGTCACTGATTGCTGATGGTCCTGGTTTCAGTCACTGATTGCTGATGGTTCTGGTTTCTATCACTGATTGCTGATGGTCCTGGTTTCTGTCACTGATTTCTGATGGTTCTGGTTTCAGTTACTGATTGCTGATGGTTCTGGTTCCTATCACTGATTGCTGATGGTCTTGGTTTCTGTCACTGATTTCTGATGGTCCTGGTTTCAGTCACTGATTGCTGATGATTCTGGTTTCAGTCACTGTTTGCTGATGGTTCTGGTTTCTGTCACTGATTACTGATGGTTATGGTTTATGTCACTGATTGCTGATGGTCCTGATGTCTATCACTGATTGCTAAAGGTTCTGGTTTCAGTCACTGATTTCTGATGGTTCTGGTTTCAGTCACTGATTGCTGATGGTTCTGTTTTCTATCACTGATTGCTGATGGTCATGGTTTCTGTCACTGATTGCTGATGGTTCTGGTTTCTATCACTGATTGCTGATGGTCCTGGTTTCTGTCACTGATTTCTGATGGTTCTGGTTTCAGTTACTGATTGCTGATGGTTCTGGTTCCTATCACTGATTGCTGATGGTCTTGGTTTCTGTCACTGATTTCTGATGGTCCTGGTTTCAGTCACTGATTGCTGATGATTCTGGTTTCAGTCACTGTTTGCTGATGGTTCTGGTTTCTGTCACTGATTACTGATGGTTATGGTTTATGTCACTGATTGCTGATGGTCCTGATGTCTATCACTGATTGCTAAAGGTTCTGGTTTCAGTCACTGATTTCTGATGGTTCTGGTTTCAGTCACTGATTGCTGATGGTTCTGTTTTCTATCACTGATTGCTGATGGTCATGGTTTCTGTCACTGATTGCTAATGGTCCTGGTTTCTGTCATTGATTGCTGGTTGTTCTGGTTTCAGTCACTGATTTCTGATGGTTCTGGTTTCAGTCACTGGTTGCTGATGGTTCTGGTTTCTGTCACTGATTGCTGATGGTTCTGGTTTCTGTCACTGATTGCTAAAGGTTCTGGTTTCAGTCACTGATTTCTGATGGTTCTGGTTTCAGTCACTGATTGCTGATGGCTCTGGTTTCTGTCACTGATTGCTGATGGTTCTAGTTTCTGTCACTGATTGCTGATGATTCTGGTTTCTGTCACTGATTCTGATGATTCTGGTTTCTGTTACTGATTGCTGATGGTCATGGTATCTGTCACTGATTGCTGATGGTCCTGGTTTCTAGCACTGTTTGCTGATGGTTCTGGTTTCTGTCACTGATTGCTGATAGTCATGGTTTCTGTCACTGATTGCTGATGGTCCTGGTTTCCGTCACTGATTGCTGATGGTCCTGGTTTCTGTTACTGATTGCTGATGGTCCTGGTTTCTATCACTGATTGCTGATGGTCCTGGTTTATGTTACTGATTGTTGATGGTTCTGGTTTCAGTCACTGATTTCTGATGGTTCTGGTTTCAGTCACTGATTGCTGATGATCCTGGTTTCTGTCACTAATTGCTGATGGTTCTGGTTTCTGTCACTGATTGCTGGTGGTTTTGGTTTCTGTCACTGATTGCTGATGGTTTCAGTCACTGATCGCTAATGGTTCTGGTTTCTGTCAGTGATTGCTGATGGTCCTGGTTTCTGACATTGATTGCTGTTGATGGTTCTGGTTTCTGTCACTGATTGCTGATTGTCCTGGTTTCTGACATTGATTGCTGTTGATGGTACTGGTTTCTATCACTGATTGCTGATGGTCCTGGTTCCTGTCACTGATTGCTGATGGTCTTGGTTTCTGTCACTGATTGCTGATGGTCCTGGTTTGTGACATTGATTGCTGATGGTCTTGGTTTCTATCAGACGTCACTCGTTGCTGATGGTCCTGCCATCGGCTGATCCTCCATTTCAATGTGGTCGACTCGACGTCGTCTTTGCCTTTTCCAGCCGCAGCCGTAGCGATAATAGGCGCGAGGGGTGTGGAATCGAATGACAAACTTGATCCTGGTTCTGGAGAAGCCCTGACCGTCTCCCTCCAGGTCGAGTCCCTGATCCGGGTTTGGGTTCTTCTGGCAGCGGCAGAGCACCAGTCTGTACAGGCGTCCTGCAACACCACGTGAAAAATTACCATAATAGGACAAATACGTTACTCAAATTACTGATCATGAAATTAATGCTGTGAAAATAGTGGTTTAACGTCTACAATGATGGCCCACCATCAGAGCAATATTGGTATTTCTATATGCATTACAACATGATAAATCAATGAACGTTGTTTTATGGCGAACATTATCGTATTGATAGGTTTGTGGTTGATGCCCCTTTCTATTATATTGATGATTTGAGAGCTGTTTTGTTTGTATTTTATGTTGGTATCATTGTCTGGCCTGATAGACTGTATCAGTGTTACAAACGTGCAGTGGTAGCGACACGACAACATTTCTAAGCACACTATGAGCGATATGGCGCGGCGAGGTGCGCGCGGGCGGTGCGAAATTAAAGGTATAGTCAACTGTCAAAATACGCGGGACAATTTGGTCCCCAGAATGCAACAGTGGCCCATGAACAATGACATATCACCTCACATCCACAGTTATCAGCCAAGATAATAATACTATATGCGTTTCATACCCATCGCCGCATTAAGAGTAAGTTCCCAAGTCGTATAAACTCTATATACTTGAGCGACATCTTTGAGGAAATAATTCACCATTTCTCTCATGTGGGCTTTGTGTTGTGACGCAAAAGGTTGTGTTACCGTGGGGATCAGGAAACAGTTGACCTCCAGCATATTGACATTAAGAGCTTTCCCAGCCAACACGGCACACTCACCAAATGTCACTGATGGTAACTCCCTTTAATTTTAGGTCTAACATTAAAACAGCATTGGGCCATTTTACCGTTGGAGGAGTATCTTGTAATCAGTTCAGTATTTGAGCAGCTCGAGGTCTAACTTTTAAACTATACAATAGCTTGTTTACAAAATTGTGAGAGTGTTTGCAAATGACTACAAAATAGGGCTTGTAAAATTTCATGAAAATCGCCACCATAAAATGAACTGTAGGCAAGACACTTACTTCTTACACAGGTGTAAATGAGAACCTGGTACGAGATGTACTCCAAACAATATACAGATATAGTTTTTTTCAAAATAACTCTTCAATACTATCACCATGCAACCCAAGGGTTATGCTGGGGTTGCATGGTAATAATACTGGAGGTTTTTTTAAAGAACCCAAATTGTTTAGAGTGTGTGAGGTCAGAGATGTAGGCTCCCATATCAGAAAGAGTTAACTAAGTCATTCATGATGATTTGAAACTGAAAAAAATACATTTGTCCTCTATGGATTATGAAACAAATATAGTTCAGTTAGGGCTAATCTCTACACTCCCTACGGTGCCCCAAAAATGCACCGCTACCTCGACTGACATTTCTGGTTGACAGACTCGTTTTGAGTTTAACGAATTCTCCAACATGTCCTAGAGGGGTTGGGGTGCAGACGGTTACCTGTGTGATGAGTTGTCTGCTGTTTGAGACGCACGTGTTCACGGTGTGTGATTGGACACTGCACATCGCGGTCGGTGTATAAATCTGATCTCTAAAAGTCATTTTACATAGAATGAAGGATACATTTGTGAGGAGTTGATCTGACGACTACAGGGTGCCTCGAAATGAAAGGGGTTTTAGGTCACTTTGTGCACATATAAGCTAAATTGGGCCAGGAACACCTCCTGAGGATGGTGAGATGAATGAGATGACAATGCCCTCCAGACACAGGTTTCAAAATTCTAGCCCTGGCGGTCTGAGGCCGAGGACGCTACCTATCGATCACAGAGGCTCCCTACAATATTGAATCTTTACAAGTGAGCGGAGGAGAAATACTATGCAACTTGAAGCCCAGAGGGAAACTCGAACCAGCGATCTCTGTCTACCCAAGCAGGCGGCTTTAGCCACTGCATCAGGGCCCCCGCCCAGGGTGCGTTGAAGGAGATCCACACAGACTGACTAAATCTACAGCATACTTAGAAAAAAGAATGTACGCATTTTTTACTGCGCAATTTTCTGGGAATGAGGCAAACACTTTATCATGTTTATGGTTGTGCAGCAGAATGTGGACGTCGTGAAGCGAAAAAAGATTTACAGCATCATGTGAATGCCGCCATGAGTGAAACATCCTTCATGTCAGCATAAACCACCCATTTACTCTGGGAGTGAGATCATGTAAACTCATCCGTATGAACGTGTTACCACTTCCACATATAATATTTCTTAACCCTTCGCTCACCAAGCACGTCTATATTCGCGTTTAATCTGTTGTAGTTGCAGGTTAAATAACAGTTATTGTGTGACCTAACTATAGTGGATGCCTGTTATTACCTCTCCATGCCGTAAAAATATATTTATAGACGTCTTTTGGAGGTTTGGCTGGTCCATCTATGAAATGAGTGTTCAAACATCACGGATTGTATATGATTGGTCTCAAATTAAACAAATGTGAATATTTTTAACCCCTTAACGTCGCGGTAGCGAGAGACAACGCAAAGCGGTTAAAAATATAATTATTTATTCTAGCGCGTTAATGGTTAACGGGGAACCAGTACGACGCTGGGCCAATGTTAAGCCAACACTGATTCAACGCTGAGAGGGTATTTATGATCTTATTTTGTTGTCATACTGCTAGCTAAACACAAAGATAATACTGAAGAACCAAAAAGCCCACAGACAAACATTTAAGCGATAATCAGTGATAAGAAACGATTGATCTCTTAAACCAGGGAACAATTATTTGAAAAGTGTTGAAACTTGAATCTAACCAGCGACCCTGACATCGTGAGGCCTGATAACGAAAATGGCTGTCAAGCTGTCAATGTTTCGTTGATTATGGCCATACTAAGTGACATTATCCGTTGTTTTCTCACATTTTCCATGCAGCTGCTGATCACATTATGCACGTGTCACCCCCCCCCCAAAAAAAAAAAAACGTTTTCTAAACTAAGTTATCTTATTGAGACCTAACATTTTCAGGTCTTTATTTTTAAGCACTTGTATTTCCAATAATTGATCGGTTAATAAAATGGTTTAAAACGAAGATATTCGTGCTCAGCGATCAAAGGTTTAAAGTACACAGCTCCACCACTAAACCATGTGGTTTGTCTGAAGCATACTATTCCAATTACTGTAAGTATTTGCATTCCTGCTGGGAGCTTTTCCATCATGGACCAGTCCGCCCTTGTGAATGTGGGATCCTGAGTGGACCATTCCCAGACACAAAAGGCCAATTCGTACTGAGCATTTCATGCATTATTCATTGTTCACACCCCTCTTCCTTACACAGCAGGATGTAGACGCTCTGACCGGATAAATATCTGCATCATTTAAGTGGAGACAGGGAAAGAATTGCCTCAGAGGTGATTCCTGATTTGTACCTACAAAAATAGCATCACAACGATTTCTCACATGTGCATGCAGGTATCACTGAAAGAAAGAAAAAAATGGGCCAAAAAATGAATGAAGGAATATTGCCATTTTGTGTCTGGGATGGTGGCATGAATCAGGTGACACTGTCATACAGACATAAGAGTAGAAATTGGAACCCTGTGATCTGAGGCCGAGCACTCTACCTCTCGGTCACGGAGGTTCCCGACAATACTGAATCAAATTTAGATGCAAACTTCATATATTAGTATGAAATGGATGCATATTCAATACTATCATCGACAGATTAACAGATTTCCTTTAACAGATTCCCTTTCTGTTAACAGATTACCTTTTCACTTGTAAATGTAACCTTTACCATTAACAAAAGTATTGCTAAACAATAATACATTGTACTTACTGGGAGTCCGAAAGTGTATTATATGTTTTTATGCATTTCAATTAAATCGTTTGAATGCAAAACCACATAGTTGAATATATTTTGTTCTGAAGAAGTGCATGTAGTCGACAACTCCCAAGATGTCTTTAAAAACTCATTTTCACTCTCGGTAAATCGATAAAAACAAATAAAACCCGATATTACGTTATGTAAGATAATTTGCATTTTAAACAGTGTCCAATGGATTCCTTGGTGATTAAAACTTTTAATACACAATAATGTCTTTCGTTATTTTTAGATAAGATTTATTTTGCGTCCATAAAAACCTCCTGACTAGTAAAGCAATAAGTTGTCAGTATTCCATGGGACAGTAAGCCGCCTCTGTCAATTTGTGGACCAGGTTGCGCATGTCCCTAAAATTAATCGTACTATTTTAAGTGGATCGCTTTTGATCCGGTAACGCACAAACAGTTGGTTATATATTTCAAGCCAATCATTTCAAAACATGAACAAATAGTTTCTGACACGGATGGTAACGCTGAAAACACGAGATCGTCACCCGATGCTGATTTAATGTTGGGCCGTGTCGCAGACGGTGGCCCAACTTATAACCGACAGTAGAATATAATATCTCAATTTGCGATCTAACTTAGGTCGTTCATGTCCCTAAAATAAATCCTAGAATATAGATCCTTGTTGATCCGCAAACGCACACAGATCATAAGAACCCTGTTGACATGGAGCCCTGCTCATTTTTTAAATTATCAGGGATGTTTATTTGAATGAGCAGAGATTTTCCATTTCAACATGAGTTTTTATCCCAGCTAACACGGGACGTTGAACCAGTGTTGATTGATTTTTGGGCCAGCGTCGAAGACGGTAAACCAACATTAATTCACCAACATATTATCTCACCGTTCCGTTTTAGCTGGGATGCCGATTTGCAAATGTACATTGCTGTGTCCACCATTTGAGCGCTACCCACCGAACATAAAATGTTGACACATTGTTGGCTTAATGTTGGGCAGCGGGACAGCCGGTGAGCCAATATTAAAACATCATTGGCTCAATGTCTCCTGTTTGCTGCTGGTTGTCTGAGCTTTTCCGCAATAATGGGTTGCAATCTGTGCAACTTCCGAAATATAACTCGGTCATATTCCATGGTAGGTTCTGTCCTCGCGGGGATAATTAGGAAATGGTTGGCTGGAAATCCAGTACACTATATAGTTATTAACATGAATAATATTGACATCCTCGACCTTGACGTGTCATGTGTGCTTAACATTGGGTGACTGAGTTCAGAGATGCATTCCCTCGACCGGTTTATATGAAAACATCAGATTTGTCCAATAAATGATGTTTTTGAACTAGCTAATCTGACTGATGTTCATCAAACTGATAAAAAAAGAGAATACATACAATTTATGAATGAATGAATGCATATGTGAAAAAACTAGATGTGACTCTTTTCGGCACGAAAACATTAAAAGCATTCCCGTTACATGACACAAATTTGGCGAAATTGCCACACAAAAAAATAGGTAAGAGAACCCACTCTATAATTTTGAATGGGATCCATTCAATGATAAATATTTTGCACACAAGCTTCTTGGGTCACAATCTTGGAAAATAGCCGCTTGTGGCGTGGTGCAAAAAAAATACATGTGGGAAGAATTGCCCAAGCAGTCACATAGGTCATGTCTGCAAAAAATAAACAAAATTCATCAGTTAACTTCTTAGTGAGAGAAAAATTCATGGGAGGTGGCGGTGCGGATACGGAATAATGCTAAACACTAAAAGCATACCGGTAGTATCGGGGTTGCTCAGTGAATACACGATACATCATCTTTGTGCGCATACAGGCTGAACAGGTCGAGGATAACATCCTGAGGATGGTGATATAAATCAAATGACATGTCCTCCAGACATTCAAGCTGAGCACGCAGCCGCTCGTTCAATTATTCAATTATTACTCCATAATATTGATTTTTAGTAAAATATGAAGTATGAATATAAGAGAGATGTAAATCTGCGAGATCCGTCGTGACAGACGGCAGCTGTAGTCAATACACCGGTGCCATGGAACATATTGCGGATCCCATGGAACAGATTACGGCTCCTATGGAAAAGCTTGCGGCTCCATGGGCCAGATTGCGGCTCCCATGGAACAGATTACGGCTCCTATGGAACATATTGCGGATCCTATGGAACAGATTACGGCTCCTATGGAACATATTGCGGATCCCATGGAACAGATTACGGCTCCTATGGAATAGATTGCGGCTCCCATGGACAAGATTGCGGCTCCCATGGAACAGATTACGGCTCCTATGGAACAGATTGTGGCTCCCATGGAACAGATTACGGCTCCCATGGAACAGATTGCGGCTCCCATTGAACAGATCGCTCCCTTGATGGAACAGATTGTGGCTCTTATGGAACAGATTGCGGCCCCCATGGAACAGATTGCGGCTCTCATGGAACATATTGCGGCTCTCATGGAATAGATGGCGGCTCCCGTGGAACACATTGCGGCCCCAGTGGAACAACAAATTGCGGCTCTCATGGGACAGATTGCGGCCCCCATGAAACATAACCATATGTTTTTGGCATCAAGGAATACAATAAAAGACATGGAAACTTTATTAGACATTATTATCGTGCAAAATTTAAAATGGTCGCCACGAAATCACTAATGCTACCATATCTTCCTGAATATTTAAGATAGATACTTGATCTTTTCACCAAGCCCTATGTTTTATGTATCGAGGAATACAATGAAGCACATAAAAATGTTATGGTCATCATTAGCATGCAAAATTTAAAATGGCTGCCATAAAATAACAAAAGAGTGATCATACTTTCGTCAATATTTAAGATAGAGACAATATTTTTTCACCAAACCATATGTCTTTCATATATAGGAATACGAAAACACACACTACCTTTATTTGACATCATTATCACGATTGAAATGTTATGTTAACACTTTTTATATAATATTTCAGTTATACAGTAATGATAGCTACCTGGTAGTGCAGCCTCTTATGTGTAATATAAGCAGTACATCCAAGCAAATAGGTTCAATTAAATTACGCCGATGTAATATACTGTAGGACATTAGCTATGAATTTTATATGAACAAATGAGCGTACAAGATTGTAGGCATATAATTGTTCACATATTCCTACATTAAATGTGCACTTCACGACAGTGGCATTACAAGGTGAAGTTAAGGTTATTTCAATGACAAATCAAAGAAACTCTGTATAGGAACTTGTTTCTACGTTTGAGTACACGTAATATATTGTTAACTATAATGACTGCGAGTCATCACATTATCTGATATTCATTATGCACATAAATTTTAATTTCAAGAAGTTACCTACAAAACAAAGGTTAAAAATCACTTATTCTTATTTTTCAGTGATTCAAACATTTCTTTTGCCAAAATATTATGTCATGTTATATAATAAATAATTATGATAACATGTGATTTTTTCCATTTTCTAATGTCTATTGCACTATAGGCCTAACAATAATGATGTAAAATAAAGATTATTCAATGGTATTCCTAGGAACATAAAACGACAAATTGCTTGTCGTTAGTTAACAATGCAGTGACAGTATATCACTATAAGTTAGTGATTAAATAGCAATCTATATACTTTCAGCTTTAAATATTGGAAACATTCTATAAAATAACAACCGCCTATGTTTAATAATCACCCGCATCATAAATACATCAGGTCATACCATACAATCCCGATAATTGTATAAATTTCTTGCTCCGACAAGCCAGCGAATATGTATATCTTGGAAGATTAACATTGGCATGTGATTTTCCAATGCAAAATTATGCTCAAATAGTACTACACTTTGTACCCAAGTTATACCATTCACTTGCCAGGCAATCAACAAATATTCCAGAATTCAGACTTTCACGACTGTAAAATGTAATTTAGAGCTGGATAAGATCATGTTACAGGGTAAATACCAGGTTATTGTTCCATTCTGAGTTGCATTATAGTATTCCTCTAATTATATTAAATTCTTGTTTAATAGTATTCATAATATGCTAATAAAGTACAATATACAATTTGAATTATATGACACAAGTTAATGAAACATGAAAGGCTATCACCATTATAATACTCGTGTTCGCATGTCCGACCAGTTAATGGAAACAAAAAACAGTTTAATAGACAAAAACATCAGGCCGACGTGAATCCTGCATTACAAAATCAAGGATCAAAGTCATAGCTCTGCCAGACGAGGCCGAAAGGTGGTATCTGCCTTTTGGCTCAAGAGCTTTAAAGGATTGAATTGGATTGAATTGGACTGTGTTGCATTGCACTGTATCGTATTACAATGCTGGCTATAAAAGTTAGCAGTCACTGCCGTTTACTCCGGCTCAGCACGCTTCATGTACTGACCAACAATAATCCTGGGTGTTTTGTATAGGATAAAGCTCGAGGTGCTCTACATTCTTAGCTATAAAAAAAGGTCGCGGCCGAAGGCCGAGGCTTTTTTCACAGCTAAAATATAGAACTCCGAAGGTTCTAACTGATTTAAAACACATCCTAACATAATGAGGATCCCTCATAAGCAATAGCTCGGTCACACCTAACTGATTATAATATCATAGGCCTACCATGATAATTAGTCTGTATCATGTCAACAATAACTCTTCATTCCCGACTTAGAATGTAGTGGTTCGACAAAACAAGGATACGACTCTAGTATCCTTGGACAAAGTAAGTAATGTAACGGTATGTTTTAAGTATAGGATACAACCCGAGGAGCTCTACATTCTTAGCTGAGGTAAAGGCCGAGGCCGAAGGCCAAGGCTTTCTTCACAGCTAAGAATGTAGAGATCAGAGGGTTTTAACTGGCTTAAAACACATCCGACCATAATGAGGATACCTCATAATCAACAGCTCGTCCCCAACTTGACTGATTATAGTACCATGGCCTACTAAGATATTTAGTGTGTACTTGATCAACAATAACTCTCCATTCCTGCCTTAGAATGTAGTGGCCGGACAAATGAAATAATGTAGTGGTGTGTTTTGAGCGTATCTTCAACGCGAACGGTTGAGTGCACGGTGAACACTCCGTGCGTTAGCCCATCATTCAGCCACAGTTGTGTCTCTATCTCCAGGTTACAGCGACCCAGACAGAAGTGATGGGGAGCGGTCCGGCATTTAGGAGCCAAACGATCTATTTTCTTGATAATTATTTATTAGGGTGGCTCTTGTCCGTGGCCTGTGGCTCTTCGGCTCTTGATGATAAAGTATTACTTATTCTTGTTTGCTGGTGGCAAGATGCTATATTAATATCACCAATGAATTTTACACCTAATTATTCCAAGTCGTCCTTTTCCCGGAAAACGAACAGGTGAGATGTTTTCTAATCTGAAAGCTGCACTGAATTGGTAACTGCAGGCCAGATTTTACCCAGTGTTTTTTCATTGTCAGTCTATTTCCTGACAAGGCTGAAACACGGTAGGTTTTGTAAGAATAGGCTACATAAATACGATAAACATGATGAAGGATTTGTGAGTTAAATTAGTTGATGTCAAATATTTATCATTGTCGCTTATTCAATAAATATATTCACATTTGGTGAAATAAATTATCATGGTGCTATGTTATATAATTATGTGATGTAACTAAATACGGTTGTGCAATGCAATGCAATGCAATACAATGCAGTGCAATGCAATGCAATGCAATGCAATGCAATGCAATGCAATGCAATGCAATGCAATGTGATGCAATGTAATGCAACGCAATGCAATGCAATGCAATGCAATGTAATGCAATGAAATGAAATACAATGCAATGCAATGCAATGCAATGCAATGCAATGCAATGCAATGCAATACAATGCAATGCAATGCAATGCAATGCAATGAAATGCAATGCAATGCAATGCAATGCAATGCAATGAATTGCAAAGTACTGCTGCCCGAGTATGTATGTTTGTATGAATGGCGTTTTTTCTGACATCTCATATTCCTGCAATAAATTATCACCTGCCATAACTACCTGTCAATCACTTTAACCCACAATAAATTTGAAGTTGTGTTTAGTTAAGTGGGTAAAATTACCAAAATTTGCTTAATTTCAAAGCAAACATTTGCAAATATTGCTGTTTAAAACAAATTAAAAACGACTATAGCCGTGCCCAGCGGTATAAGTCTTAACCCTCTCGAGCCTGAATTTACAATTGTCATCTCATCCACTACAAGCCGCGAATTGCTGCCGCAATTCTCGGCTTGTAGTGGATGAAGATGACTTGAAGTGAGTGAAAAATTAAAAAAAATTGTCATGTATTGGTAAAACAGTTGTAAGGAAATTTTCATAATAAAACCCCTAGTGGTAGGTAAATTAAGTCATGCATACAGTGATGTAAAATGATGCTTTAATGCATCGTGAGGGCTTAAAGGGTTAATTGGCTATTAGCGTTATCATCACCAGAAAGGCTTGGTGAAGACAACAGATTGGATAATACGTATAATTCACAGACGACAACCACTAATTAGGTAAATATACGACCCGATCGACAAGTAGAGATGCAAAATTGACATTTATGGTCACTTCAACTGCGCATAAGCCGTCTACTGGTTAACGCTGCATGTGTGTCACGCCAAGGCGTGTCACATCCCCTTTCTGGTATTCAGGTTCCAAGAAACAAAATACCTTTTCTCTCCTCATTTGCAAAGATTCAGTAGGCCTACGGAGGGGAACCAGACATGTATAAACACATTATGCAATTCTAGGGGACCCTCCATGACCTCAGACGACCAGGGCCGAGTTATGTCTCCATCGAGGAACATTTATCCGATTCATCTCGACAAGAACACTGTGTCTTTTATCTCACCATCCTCAGGAAGTTTGCCTGATTCAGTTTAGCCCTTACAACGCTAAATTATTTCCTGTATAAATCATGGAGACCAATGAGTTTCTCAATTTGAAACCATCATAAATGTCTTAGTTTGCTCTTCCTAGTTCATTTGAATACCAAAGTTATGGGTCTACGACAATGACAAATATTTTAATTCTTACAGTGCGAGGATCGGCTTTAGACGTCATAATCTGTCGTCTACAGACGTCAGATTCTGACATATAAAGACGGTCCCCGCACTAAAAGGATAACATTATGTGCACAAAAGTGCCATTCATGTGATTATTCAGTCATGAATCGCTTTTAAAATGTACATATTTTGTAGCTTATCTTCATTTATTCAGTCAGCCTCATAATCAACAATGGGGAAGCATTTCCTGAAATAATGTTTGTAAATGGCTTTCTGTCGTTCACATCGAAAGAAAATGAAATGAATCGGGCTTTAGGCCACCTTTGTGCACATATAGGCTAAACTGGGCCAGGAGAACCTCCTGAGGATGGTGATATGATTGAGATGACACTGTCCTCCAGACACAGGATTCGAAATTCGAGCCCTGGCGGTCTGAGGCCGAGCACGCTACCTCTCGGTCACGGAGGCTCCCCACAATACTGACTTTCACACGTGGATGGGGAAGAAACATTTTTGCTTCTTTCAAACCGCCGAGACCGGGAACCGAACCCCGAACTCTGGCGTGAAAGGCAGCGGTGCTAACCACTACCCTAGGGCCCCCGCCCCACATCGAAAGAACAAGCGGAGAAATCCTATTGCATTTACAATGTACAGTCCGTATGTACAAGGAATATATAAGACTTATATATTCCTTGGTATGTATAATAATTATGTTTGGACCTTTTGGTCCAAATATATAAATCTTTGTACGGATCTCGAAACTTTTATTATTCTATGTCGAGGGCTATTTCTCCCTGAGTTTTTATCCAATCGACTTCAAACCATGGCACACTGATCCTGAGGTTTTGGGGAGGTGTGCGATGACTTTTCAAAGAAATACATCATGATCTTCCAGATTTCTTGAGGATTTTCTGGATCACTATGTGGATTAACGTCGGTCCAATGATTTACATGTCGGGAGAAGCCCATGAATAAATCTTGATTATCAAATAGGGGCCCTTTGTCAGAGGCGACACAACTCTTTGAGCACTCTCCACATTTGATCAATTAAAACACAGAGGCCTATATCCAATAATGTTTCAATGTGGGGCCAGCGTCGCAGAGAGTTGCTCAGCATTGCACCAACATTGGGTGTTTGATATGAACAGCAGAACCTTTCAAATTCTGCATTTTAACATTGAACTAGCAGTTATAATTGCTTCAAACACGAAACGTCGATGCAATGTGATTTTAATGTTTTGCCAGCGTCATAAACAGTGATACAGCATTAAACCAACAAAGAAGTTAGAATCCAGAAATCTAAAATTTCAATCAATCTCTCATAAATAACCCAACAATATTTAAAATGGTCGTCAAAAAACGCACAAAACGTAGTCCAAACAGTATTGTTACTTGAACAGTCACAATTCCTCAATATATTGATTTTTCAACGGAACTTTAAACTTATTATTCTTGGCACGTTTTTGTAAGACGCTATTTCTCCCTCAGTTTTAATCTAATCAACTTGAAATTTTGACACAAAATTCCCAGAGTAGTCAGGAGGGGTGCTATGGCTTTTTTGATTAATCTAGGATTTTCTGGATGACTATACTCTTGAATGGCAAAAGGCAGCTTCTGATTACTTGTAAAGTGAGCAGATACCGCACTATGCTGCTTTTTAAATGCAAAAGGCAGTATCTGCTTACTTGTAAAGTTAGCAGATACTGCCTTCTGGCTGGCACGGCAGTCGGCCTATAATTGGGTCCAATGTTGGTTCAATAGTGGACATGCTGGGTGATTCTCCATTCATTGACAGGAGGGTGAACAGGGTGTTCCTATGTCCAGACCTACTCCTCCCTTTAGTCTCTGGATTTGCTAATAAAAATACACTTATCCAATGTTTCAATTCCGGGCCAGCGTCGCAGATGGTGGCCGAGTATTGAACCAATATTGTGTATTTGTTATGGACAGTTGAAACCTTTCAAATGCTACAATTAAAATAACAGTTGCAATTCTTTTCAAACATAAAACGTTGAATCAATGTTGTTTTAATGTTGGGCTAGCGTCGCGGATAGTGATACACCATTAAATCAACAGAGAGACAAGTCAATGTGTGTACTGTGCAGCCTGAATGCGATTCCATATGACAAACAAATATATATCTATTTAAAACAGCAAAATCACAGTGGGGACTTCTGAAATTTGAAGCCTGAAGTCCGAAGTCTAAAATTACAGTTCAGAATGGCTACCAAAAAACTCATACGCGAAATTACAATCAATCTGTCATAATAAAAATAACGCAACGAAATTCAAAATGGCCACCACAAAAACTCTCACGGGGATCGACTTTACTGTAACTTAAGAGTAAAAATATTTCTAATGACCCTAGACCCATAACATAGGTATTCAAATGAATCGGAAAGAGCTAACTAAAACAGTTATGATGATTTCAAATTGAAAAAAAAACTTTGGTTGCGATATTTTTTTTTAAATTAAGTTAGCGCTTTAAGGGTTAATATCTCAAGTGAAAGCTCAGAATGTTCTTATTGAAATGAATTATATATTTTTTTTTTTTATTCAATGGATTTCGGTAAGTTGTTGCAGATATGTGACCCGATGGCGTAGAGGGGTAAATATGTGACCCGGTGGCGTAGAGGGGTAAATATGTGACCCGGTGGCGTAGAGGGCCTATCGTGTAAGCCCATCAAGCATAAGACGCTGACCCAATGCTAGATTATTGTTGGCCCACCGTCTATGACGCTGGACCAACATTAAACCAACATTGGTTCAACGTCTATGCTAGAGCATGTGGTATAGAGAGATTTATAGGCCAGTGGTAGCTTGTTCACAATATCAGATGGATATTATTGCAGCAAGGCTGTGGTATATGTGAATCGAGTGCTGCTATTATTTTGAAAATTGTATAACTATTGAATTATATTTCTATATTTTAGCTACACGCAAGCAACAGATATATAATATGGGTCAGTATTGAGACATTCCACTGAAGATCGTAATGTAGTGCCAACAGTATGCTTGGCTCAGAGCCTGATTTAGAGAGCAATTATGACTTCAATAATTCTTTACATAACACAGTTACATATGCTGCACTACATTCTCTTGACCTTTGAACAGTTTTGTCGTGGTGGGCCCGGTAATCTTCCTCGGGTAAGCACATATAGAAATAATAACGAATACCAGTTCAACATGTGCGGTCATGCAATCGCTGATGAAGTTGCTCAGATGCAGATAGCATAATAACTGGGCTAATGGCTGAGAAAGTGGCTCAGATACAGATAGCATAATAACTGGGCTAATGTTGTGTCCTGCACAATCGTTGGTTCGATGCCGGGCTAGCTAGTGTCTTGCATGTTGTAGTTGGCGCGATGCTGGCCCAGCATCTTAAGATAATGGACCGGTTCTAAAGGCGAGATACCTTCCTTTTACCTCTCCTTTTGCCTAAGAGCGGTAAATAGCTACTGAGTTGTGACTAGTTATCGTATTATGCCTGGTGATAGAAGGGATTCAGTCTGTGCAATGATGGGCCTGCGTTCCATCATTGATTTGCTCAAGCCCGAATCAACAAATGCACTCTGCCTATATTGTAAGTCAGAGAGTGGTGTTTGGGCACTGTATAAGTCACACCCTAACCGAGAGGGTCTTCTTCTTTGTATATTGTAAAGGCAGTTGCATGTCCCTCTGTATATAATAAACTGTGTATCAAGCCTCAAGTGTTCAAGACTCCTGACTTTCCGAAAGTCATCATGAGTCACCATGACTTTTAACAATCGTTGTCGGTGTGCATTTGCAACAGATCCCAAATAAAAGCTCAGGGGTACATCCCACTAAGAATCTTAAAATTACGAGTATCTTAATTTTCTCTTATCTCCAATAGAAAAGTTCAGCTTTATCTCCATAGCATCGTCATTGTAAACGCGTAGCACGTGCCCTTGCTCGAAATTACGTCGATGCACTGATTTCAACCTTAACTCTACTAGACCACCATGAACGTGATCTCCTAGTCAGAAGCAAGTATATTTATCAAAAACCCCACACAAGATCAGCAGTGTTCGAGACCGGGACACATGCATGACTGGCGAGGCATGCGTGTGCTAAACCAATGCGCCACGCACCCCCCTTCTCTAGATACTTGAATTATACCATTTTCCAAAATATACCGTATGGAGTAGATTCATTTATTGTTGTAAGGAAATTAAAAGTCCTCTCTCAATCTCTGCAGTGTTTTTCACCACAAGACGTATGTCGAGTAAGAAGGTGCTAAACTGCTCCTCTGTGAAATGACAGTTTAGCACCTTCTAACACCAAGGGGACGATATAGGTATCAGCATATATTCGCACTGTTCATGTTCGAATAACGGGTGACAGTCAACTCATACCCATGTCAACTCGTTCCCATGTCAGCTCGTACCCATGTCAACTCGTCCCACTAATAGATGTCAACTCGTACCACAAGGGATGTCAACTCGTACCACAAGTGATATCAACTCGTACCAAGCAAGGCAGGTATCAGATAATGGTACGAGTTGACATCTCTTATCACGCAACATATGTCAACTCGTACCCATGTCAACTCGTACCACTAATAGATGTCAACTCGTACCATCATTAGATGTCAACTCGTACCAAAGGTAATTCCGGAGGATAATGAATGTAGGCTATACATAAGAGCCTGTTTTGCTTCAGTTATTTATGTATTACATGTGTTAGGGCATGTTCAGCTTACAACTGAATCAAATCTAATGATAACATCATACAAATCATAGCATATACCTACAATAAATTGATGTCATTTTATGAAGTGTAGCTAGACAAAAACATGAAATGAATGGGTTTTTAGGCTGTTTTATTATGGCTATGCCATTTAACATGATCTTAATTCTGGATGTGATACGAAGTAAACTGTCGTGTGATTTTAATAAATTAACCATCTTTTATATATACCTGTACATATATTCTGTCATTTTTATGACAAATAAGACTTTTCTTTATGTCAATAAAATATCTGTCTGTATGTCTGTTACCTTTGTGCACAAATATTTTAAACTATTGAATCATTTCGAGTGAGCGGGGAAGAAACATTTTTGTTACTTTGAAGCCTGAATGCCAGAGAGGGGCTCGAACCTGCGATCTCCAACTTTCAAATACACCAGGGCCCTCCCTGTACATGGACAGGGTTTTACATGATGTTACCTATTTATTTAGTTACTGGGTACGTCGAATAGCAACCAATGACAATTCAGTTAGCTGATCCAGTTGATTACGTGAGAAAATACAACTGTTTTGCATTTTTATGTGCGATATCAGAAATACAGCACAATTATCCAATGAATAAGCATGATAAGTGCAGTATTTCCCCATATAATATCAAATTTAAATAAAACCCCATTCACCCTTTGCTTTAATAGTGTACATATGAACGGATGTATACTTACTGTAGTTGTCGTTGAGAAGGCCGTAGATGATTGGGTTGACACACGATGAGATGAACACTAGCACCTGAGCCGAGGCGTTCAGATAGGCAAACGTGGTGACGACACTCTGGGACGGCAAATACACCTCTCCGCGGGCGCGATATGCCTCGCTGGTTCTGATTCGTTGAAGGGCCATCACCTGCAGAATATGGTACGGGATCTGGCATAGGACGAACGTGAGAGCCACGATAATCACTGTGAGTGACATCTTGCAGTTGGGCCGCTTGATTTTGTTGGCTCCTCTTCTTGCACTGATACGCTTGAGCCTCTGGTACAGTATGTAATAGGATGTGAATATCACGGTGGAGGGCAAGATCAAGCCGACGAAAAGCTGAAAGAAAACCCAGAACTCCATGTAGATGAAGGACGAGCCTGGCCACTCCAACCGGCAGCTTGTAAGGTTTCTGGTGGGTACAGTTTGAGCATACATCAGGAAGGGCATTGAGAGGATGATACAACAAAACCACATGCCCACACAAACCCACTTGCCAACCTGGATAGTCCTGAGGTGGGTGAGGTCGTGGAAACTAGCCAAACAGCGATCCACGGACAAAGCCACGAGCAAGAAAATACTGGCGAACTTGTTACTATCTCTAGCAACATAAGCCAGTTTACAGGTGATGGTACCAGCGAGCCCGCTGAAAGGCCAATAATGAGTGTATGTGGCCCAGCAGAACAATGGTAAACTCAACATGAACATCTCGTCAGCCAGGGCAAGGTTCCAGATGTAATAATTGGCCACTGATTTCAGTCGTATCTCTTTGTAGTACGCGATGATGTAGAGCACAAGAGCGTTACCCACCGTACCGAATATAAAGGTGGTAAGATATGCGGTGAGGGTGAGGTAGGAAAGTATCTCTTGTTCTTGATACTGAGGGTAAGTCATTCCGCTGGCGTTACATGTGACGTTAAGGGTGGAGTCAGGCTCTGGTGTACTGGGCTGTGTATGATTATATAATAGACAGTCTATCTGCTCAGACATGAATTCATCCAGACGTAGAATATAGTCTTCAGACGAAATACTTTTGTGACGGCTTCCTGTTGACGTGACTGTAAATCATGTCATCAGAGATAACCTGTGTCCATGGCAGCGAGGTCGGCGATCGTCAGCATGATGAAGATGCATCTTCATGAGCTCTATTTACATTATGGGATTTTCTCAGTGATAAAATAAAGTTATAAATAAAACATATTCTCCTCGTCAAAATATATGTACGTAGTCTTTGTTTAGTGCCATCAGTCATTTTCACAATTTGTAATGAGAAAACCTTTAAGACAAAGTTGGCAACTCTAGCTGTTCTATGCCAACTCAATTTTCTGGTCCACCGTTGAGACCCATGAATCATTTATGGCTGTCACTGATGTGCCTCTAACAAAAAGAGTAGCAGCACACACCTGAATGATAATAGTCAGTCTGATGTTTATGTAACAGTTTCCATATTGCTGTTCAATGCTAACAGTCCATCGTGTGTTTATACAGAGTAAACTTTGCTCGAAACACTGGTTAGTTTGTTTGCTTTTGAGTCTGATCTACACACGCCTTGGTTTACTCCCAGTAATACTTGTTCAAAGTCAACAACCTTCAACACGCCAAAACTGGCTAATTTAAATATCCACCCCTATTATTCCTATATACCTAGCACGACCAAAAACATCCAAATGCGAAGTTTATTTTAAAGTTCAGCAACATATAGTAAAAAATAATCTGTCATAATGATTCTTCACTTTCTACATTCTACAAGTTTTTAGTGGTGAGTATCATTTTATCAGCTTTGCCGCGATATATAGCAACTTACATCAGAATATTATTAATTGTTTCGTGACATTGGCCGATTAGATCTGAGAAGTGATATCAATTATCAAACACACGACGACATTACGAAGCTGTAATGACCGCACAGGTGTATCTAAGACACACAGATAAAGGGGGGTATAATTATCGCTATTTCATTAAATACAGTTCTACCGATTTGCGATCATATATACCTAGCTCGGTGGTGAGTGTGCTGAGGAAACACATCATATTCACCGCTATGATAATCTAGGATCACATTCATCCATATCATTATGTTATCAGTTTACTGTGTCAGTACTGGCAGATGTCACCACTTTGTTTGGTTTTGTAGTACTCCGCATGTATTAATCAGCTCCACGCATGTGTACTGATACAAAAGATGAATATATTACAATCATGTAATATGTACCAACTCTTTCCTGGCTCTTCTGTCAATTCATGTTCCTCGCACAGGAACCGTCGGCAATAAATACTTGTCACTTGTTGCTTGTTACATATGTACATTGTAATCCATATTTATCTACATATATATGCATTTCAACTAATTTCCACTAAATCTGCACATCACACCATTCATATTTGTCTTGCACTTGTGTCCATGTAATCCATGACATTTTTTTCCAATGATTATGCCTCTAATTATGCATCGTAATGCAACAGTCCATCAATAGCGAGGCACAAGGCAGTCGATTCTGCGAGTTACTTAGCAGATAACAGCCTCTCCAGTGGTCGTCACTTATTTGAGAATACTACATGTCCCTCACTTGGCATGCCCGAGATGAATATTTTGTTTGAACAGCCTGTGGCCAAAAATGCTAGTTTCTGAGCACCCTGTAGCCATCTAGCACACTAATTGTCGGCGACACCTGCCTGCAGAGTCCGCGAGCGACATCTCCCTGAAGAGTCGACGAGAAAAGTGTCAACGTTCCAGCAGAATATGTCATTTTCTCTTCTGTGGAACAATCGGTTCCCGCTGCTGCCGTTGCTGTTGCTGCTGCTGCTTCTGCTGCTGCTGACGTTGTTTTTGTCGTTGCTAATGCTGTTCTACAATATCCCATCTGTTTTTGCCCGATTAATGTTGCTGCTTCTATTGCTTGCTCTCTTTGTTGTGGCTGCTAATATTGCTTCACATATTACTGTTGCGTGGATTTAAATAAGGTGCTAACCCTTACAGTGCGGGGATAGACTTTAGTCGTCAGAATCTGACGTCTGTAGACGTCAGATTCTGTCGACTAAAGTCGATCCCTGCACTGTAAGAGTAAAACTATTTGTAATGGTCGTAGGTTATGTAGGAAGGTTATGTTATGGGTCTTGTTAGTTGGCATGTCAGTCACTCTGTCTGTCTCTTTGTCTGTCAGTCGGATTTACTTGAAAAGTAGTGAACAGATTTGCATAAAAACTTTCACCCGAGGTGTGTTCTGAGCCAAGGAATGAAAGATTAAATTGTGGGATGATTCGGATTACGATCCAGATTACGATCATTATTTCCAGTGGAGGTTTACAGTCTTTGACTGATCGATTGTCTAGTTAAAAAAATTGGTATTTTAGAACCGAAATCAAACATCGTCACAAATCCAATAATTTGGAAGTTAGTCTCTGATAATAATTGATCCTGTAGCGGCTGAGCTTTAAGTAGAATTTATATTTGAATCGTGCGCTTTGCTTTTTTATTTATTTTCACTCCTGTAATTTTCACTCCAGTAACTTTTTTACTCGAAAAGTTACACTCAAGTATTAGGCCTGCTGCTGCTGATGATGATGATGATGATGATGATGATGATGATGATGATGATGATGATGATGATGGTGATGATGATGATGATGATGATGGTGATGATGATGATGATGATGATGATGATGATGATGATGATGATGATGATGATGATGATGATGATGATGCTGCTGATGATGATGATGATGATGATGATGATGATGATGATGATGATGATGATGATGATGATGATGATGATGATGATGATGATGATGATGATGATGATGATGATGATGATGATGATGATGATGATGATGATGATGATGATGATGATGATGATGATGATGATGATGATGATGATGATGATGATGATGATGATGATGATGATGATGATGATGATGATGATGATGATGATGATGATGATGATGATGATGATGATGATGATGATGATGATGATGATGATGATGCTGATGATGCTGATGATGATGATGATGATGATGATGATGATGATGATGATGATGATGATGATTGATGATGATGATGATGATGATGATGATGATGATGATGATGATGATGATGATGATGATGATGATGATGTATGTTATATTAGGCCTATACTACTAGTGGTAATGATGACGTAGGTTGATGTTACAACTCCGCTCTGCAAAGCCAAAAGGCAGTAACTGATTACTTTTCAAGTAAGCAGTTACTGCCTTTTGGCTTTGCACGTCAGAACTGATGCTAATCCTGTACTAACGTGCACTTATTCGATCTCTGTCATCGGCTATTTACCTGATGTCATTTTCAATAAGAGCCTCTAATTGAATGAGATGATTAATGTATAATGTAGTAAATTGTAGAGAGGAAAATTAATTTTCTGATCGTATTTTTATATTTGCTCTGCTAGTTTTCTATTACTACATACGCGAAGGCCGCCTCGCGATTAGGATCACTCGGTCTGCTATATTAAGTCAAAAGACAATAAATGCTCACTTGAAAAGAAAACAGTTACTGATTTCAAGTTTCCCACGGCAGTGATAGTGGTAGGTGTACTGTTCGTCCGGGAGCCCGGAGGGTTTTATTTATGTTTCTAAGTCCAAATGTCCGGTCAGTTTTTTCTATAGGAAAATTGTCTCAGGAATTCAAATCTGGAACTCTTACAAACCCAAAGGTGGCAGTTTTTTTGTTAAATTGACTTCAAAGTAGGGTACCTTCAAATAATCAATGATCCTCTAATGGGAAATTGATGACTGTAATTGTTGCTAGTATTACCCCCCCCCCCCCACCTGGGGAGGATCATTAGGGATCTGTTCCGTCTGTTGCATGTTGGACTGCATGGTAAAGAAATACTAGGCTACAACAACTATCCAGCAGCATCCAAGTATTTGGCCATAATCTTCACGCAGATTGCCAGCGGCATACCCTGGCTCCCCCCATTAAACAGCGGTGCCAATGTAGCCATTCTGGGCCTTTGTCAAACCTCAGTCCACTAGATCTGGCAGACGTTGTGCAGGTGGCCTGGGGCAATGGTTAACATTTTTGTGCAGCGCATTAACCAGTTAGGCTGGATATAGAGACGAAATTCCCGTACTTTCTATTTTTGACATGGTTGTCAAAAATTAGAAATCAGGAATTTCTTCTCTCTAACTAGCCTAACTTATAAATGCGCAGCACAAAAATTTTAAAAAATTGTAGTTCTAGTCTATGGACATGTTTACATCATATGGTCATATTAAGAAACCAAAATAAAATCACCGATTTTTTGCTGATCTTAGCGTGGCCATGTCCCTTTAATGAAGATTCATCAATAGTATACAAGAAAGTGCTGTTTTTTAAATTTGAAGAAGCAGGCGAAGCTGAAGAAATATACATGCACAGTTCTGCATAGACAGAGAAGCTTAAATTACAAGCATAGTATCAAAATTAGAATACGTTGTGCTAGTGTTATGCAGGCGACTACTATACCCCTATGTCAGTGGCTCTAAGAGTAGAGTAGTCTAATGCACTGTTTTATAGTAACCGCATTTGTGTGTAGTATTTGATACTATCAGCAAAAAGTAGTGTGAAAACCACAAAATAAAAATGTCCTATTGGAATACCCTCAATATAGTGGAAACAAGGCAGTCAGTAAGGGACAATAAACCTCCGCTGCACAATCCTGATCATAATCCGGCGAGATCCGAAAAGAAATCTGGATCGTGTATACGAATCGTAATCCGGATCATCCACAAAAAGTAATAATTGCTCATTCCTTGGTTCGATGCACATCTCTGGTAAAGGTTTTATACAAACCCGTTCCGTACTTGGCAAGTAATCCTGGTGACAAACAAACAAACAAGCAAACAAACAAACAAACAAACAAACAAACAAACAAACAAACAAACAAACAAACAAACAAACAAACAAACAGACAGACAAACAAACAAACAAACAAACAAACAAACAAGAAAGCAAGCAAGCAAGCAAGCAAGCAAGCAAGCAAGCAGACTTTTGCACAATTGTTTTGCTGTCTGCTCTACTATTCAGAGGATTAAGTATAGTAATCTGGCTAAATCATGTGTTGCCTGGTTGTATCGGTGTTGTTATTGGCTTAATTAGACTGATCTGTTTACGAAAAACTGGGGCGTGGCAGCGTTAAATCAAATATTACCGATACTTCCTGTTGTATGGTGTGTCTCTGGTATAAATCGATTAGCTGTGGATGAGCGCACGCCGACAACGCTATATTCGTCTCACCCGAAAAGAAAACTTTTTTGACTGAGAGCGAAGTTTGAAAAATATACATAATATGCTGGAAGCCAGTGTCAACAAAAAAGTGACCGTGTTGCACCTGCCAACAGAGGACACCCTGGTTATTATGAAACAGTGACATCTTGGGGTCATTATACAGCTATAAGCCCGGGTGTGCATCTGTATCTACAATTATGAGAAAGTTATAGCATGTTGAAGGAGGTACCCCCAATCATGTCTATTATAGAGGGGTAGAGTTCAACAATCTACATAATTATGTGATATGCCATATAAAAAAATAATTAAATTATCGTTCTGATAAGTATATATGGCACATCAGTGGAGTAAATATTTGTATCTCCACATAATGTTCAAACATTTTTTTTACAAAATAATCAGAATCAACAACAGACCAAAATAGTGAGCATGCTCAAAGGAAACGACATAGTAAAACATAATTATTGGCGATATCGACAATTGGCCTATATTTTATGAGCGCAGATATGTGTATGCTTAAAAAAGAGTGTTATTTATATTTATAAATGCCATATATTTTTTTATATGTAAGAATGTTACTAAAATGCGTGTATTTAAAATAATTATAAAATCCGAAATTTAACTTTGCTCGATATTTTAGTGTATAGTTTTATTGACTTGTCTTTACATAACTTGTGTGTGCTGAATTCTAATCTGTCGGACAACATTCTATATTTGGCGCCTTTCACCTTCAAATTGGCAAAACACAAAATGGACGCCAACATGTGAAGAAAACCCCGTTTTTTCTATGTTTGGTAGCACATGAATGTACCATTTATGGTTTCTGAAGGATTTTGAGTTGAGAAATGTATGCCTACCCAGTTAACACAATACATTCACCCAATGCTGGGCCGGCGTCGGAGACGGCGGGCCAACATCAACCCAGCATTGGGACAACCTATTGTGTTTGCTGGGTGGTGCCTTTTGAAAAAATGACCTTAATTTGAGCTTTAAATCCAAGACGTACGCCGCTGTTATCGATCTATTGTTACTACAATTCTACGGCTAAATATCATGACGATTAATACTTATTTGATATAATAACTTTGTGAACCATTAATAAACGTTTCTGTCAAGTTGTTTTGTAAAAAAAATTCAAAATGGCCGCGTCATTCACCTTCAAATGAGCAAAGAACAAAATGGCTTCCAAATGTAAATGAACCCTCTTTTGTCTTTTGTTGCCCTATTGACTATGGGATAGCCGCAGTAGTCGCACCTAGCATTCAGCCAGCTCGGGAGGTGAGCATACCGTTATTGTTTGGTGCTTAATTTAATCTGATTTGATTTGTTGCCCTATTGACTACAGGTTAGCCCCAATAGTCGCACCTAGAATTCAGCCAGTTCGGGGGTGAGCCTACCGTTAATGTTTGGTGCTTAATTGAATCTAATTTGATTGAAAAAGATTGAATTTCTGTGTGAATTTTGTTTCACAAATTTGATGTATAAATTTACGACTGAAAATTCTGCTGTTCAGCAGGAATTTTGATTTTTTGTTTCAGCATATTTAGTTTTCTGCTAGTTTTTAGAGAAGATTTAGATCAGGTCCGATGATTAGACAGAATTTTGCACGCCGGTGTCCTTTTTATAGAATTGTTTGGCAGTCAGCTGGTATTTCCAAACATAACGCGTTATTGTTTTTTAAGATATTAGTGGAGTTTTTCAGTGTTAGTTAGGCTTGGCATAGCTGAGGTAACAGATGTTCCTATTACCCTCCGTCTGGTTTTGTTGGTCATAGTCTGGCATAGGACATGTGGCGGAGACAACGGATGTTCATGTTGCCCTCCCCTAGGTTGTACTGTTGAGTTGTTTTTGCTATTTATAATTTTACCTATATTTTTGCATGAAAGTGTCAAAGAAGGTTGTTTAGTTTTTTTTCGTATTGCTTTTATGGAGGTTTTTTGTAATTTAAAAAGTTCAAAATTGTTCTGAAGAAAGTGAATAAAGTTGTTGACTAAATTTTGATATCGTTCCATTAAAGGTTCGATTTCCAGCAATTTCATGAATTTTGTTCGAGCTTGCTCTCCATGGTAGTCTATGTGCTAATTGAATGGCTCTGTTTTGGACAATTTATAGTTGTTTTATTTGGTATGGGGATGCTGGTAATAAGACTATAGCCCCGTATTCTAATACTGCTCTTACAAAAGCTTTGTATAGTTTCATTATTGTTTACTGAGAGCATCCCCAGTTAGTACCACTCAGTAGTACTAGGAGGGTAATTTTTAGCGTGTTTTCTTGATAGCAATTTCTGCGTGTTTTTTGAATTTCATATTTGGGGTAAGAACTTTGTCTTATTTTTCGCCAAAATTTTTTAGAGTTACTTCTTTGTTCGTGTTTTTGTTGGTCTCTTGCTATTTTTAAATAGTAAAAGTTGGGTTTTCTTGGCATTTATTTTCATTCTCAATTTTACTCACTATTTCTCTAGATCTGCAAGAGTTCTAGATAATCTTAATGCTAGGAAGGGGTTACTGGAGGCAAAAGTACATATTCCTGGATCATCTGCAAATTGTGATATTTTGACCTGGTTGTTACTTGGGTCCTAAGGAATGTCGTTTACATAGATCAAAAAGAGTAGGGGACTCGGAACAGAGCCCTGCATTAAGTTTGACTTCATCTGAAATCTCAACATTTACTCTTATTGATATTGTCCTTTCTGTAATAAATAAGGACACCAGTCTAATAATTTTGGGTGGTAGTAAATTGATATTTTTTAACTTGTGTCTTAGACCATTGTGCCAGACTGAGTCGAAAGTGTTTTCTATGAATACTGTTGCATCGACTTGTCTCCGAGCCAGTGATGTTATTGCAGCATTTACGAGGCGCAGGAAGTGTTCCATAGCACAGTGCTTATTACGATATCCTATCAGTCATTCATTGAAAAATGTTACTTTCTAGTTCACGCCTCATTCTGTTGGCCATATTTTTTTCAAATAGTTTGCATATACAACTCAAGTGGCTGATAGGTCTGTAGTTGGTTGTTTTTGTTCTGTCTTTCTCTGGCTTAGGGATCATGGTGCCTAATGCTTGTTTCCAGGCTTCGGGGAAGTATCTTATTTTTTAGAATTTATTGTAGAAAATTTCTAAATTTTGAAAAATAATTTCAAGGCATTTCTTGATTACTGGATATCTTATTCCGTCTGCCGCTGGTGCTGAACATCCGTTTGTTTTACTTGACTGGAATTTTATTACAGAAATTGTGATGTTTCTTAAAATTTCTCTTTCGTCTCCTGGTTCGATAGTTTCGTTCTGAAGTGGATTAAAAAGATGGGGATTTGAAATTATTTCATCATCGATTACTTTTTTTTAAAAGCATAATCAAAAATAGGTCCTTGGTGGGCGTTAGACGTCAGTGCTAAATGCCTATACTGTTGTAAGGGATCCACACACCTGGTGATGTAACATTAATGTAGGAGTTCTAGCCCCGGGATACGTGAAGGTATTATCTTGAAAGGTTAGCACAGCACACAAAATACATTCAACCACCGCTGGTTTAATGTTGGGCCATCATTGCAGACGGTGGCCCAGCATCAGCCCAACAGCAAGCCAACATCCTGTATTCGCTGGGGGTAGGGGGGGGGGAGGGGGGTCGTGTGCGGCATCATCATCGACAATGTCATTAGCTGATTGCCAGCGGGTGTGGTTCACCACTGTTTTTTGGGCGCATTGAACTTATCATATACACTGCTTTCGATTATCGGGCGGGGGCCCTAGGCTAGTGGTTAGCACCGCTGCCTTTCACGCCAGAGTTCGGGGTTCGGTTCACGGTCTCGGCGGTTTGAGAGAAACAAAAATGTTTCTTCCCCATCCACGTGTGAAAGTCAGTATTGTGGGGAGCCCCCGTGACCGGGAGGTAGCGTGCTCGGCCTCAGACCGCCAGGGCTCGAATTTCGAATCCTGTGTCTGGAGGACAGTGTCATCTCAATCATCTCACCATCCTCAGGAGGTTCTCCTGGCCCATTTTAGCCTATATGTGCACAAAGGTGGCCTAAAGCCTGATGCATTTCATTTTTTTTTGCTATCAATTATCATTATTGGGCTGCATATATGAAAAAAACCCACCTTATAAAATTGCAACAATAGGTTTCTCAACGGTTTAGTGTAGTATTAGGTGTGCTTAATGAAATATCAAAAGTTTACCAAAATCTGACCATGCACAAAGTATTATTTTCAAGATGGCGTTCAAGATGTCCGCCAGATTCCAAAAATTCCAATTATTTGCTCATCAATCTTCCGAAATTACTCATTTTGATGTATGGTCACTTGTTTTGTGTCAAATATGGTACATAATGTACTTCACACACACCACAGACAAAAAATAAGTTTTGAAATCCAAGATGGCGGACCAAAATAGATGGCAGGGTCCAAGCTGAAGCTTAATCCTGGCGAGACAGAGTATCTGCTTATTGGGTCCAAACTTCAATGAGAGAAATACTAAAATGATTCTTCATGCTTAATTCTGGGTGGAGACACAAATCCACCTACATCAGTCAACAACCTTTTTATATGGCCAGTATAAATAGTTTTAATCTTACAGTGCGGGGATTGAATTTATACGTCAGAATCTGACGTCAATAGCCGTCAGATTATGACGTTTAAAGTCGATCCCGCGTTGTAAGAGCTAAATGTAGGTGGAATGTAAGCATTTCAATATTACCTTGCGATTTTACAAATGCAAATGTATGTACATAATTATATACTTTATGACAAAAAACTTTATTATGATTTTTTACTTTATCAATAAAATATCTATCTATCCATGAAAAGGAACATGATCTCCAAGAGTTTTCTGAGATTGTTAGATAATAGAATATCTGCGACAGCAACCGTGTGACTTTCTGGTGATAAAGTTGGATTGGTCTAAGTTTGCACTCAAATGGTTCCAGATTCTGGATAATTAGGCTTGACTTTAAAATTTGATGATATACTGCCTGTACATATCAAGAAACGGCAGATTGACCTCAATATGTAGTCAAAAGTCACAAAAATCAATCAAAATTAAACCGTTGTTATATAGTCATATGCATACTCAAATTGTCGGAAATTTAATACTGATTACTAATATATACCTTATATGGCCAAAAACTGATATAAACAAAACATAACGCAAATATATTGGGTCAAAGGTAAAACAAGGTAAAGGTGCAGGTTTATAATCTGATATGAAGTATTTCATTACATTTTTACCCCTTGGTCACTGGACCTGTTCATTCGTGTGCCATTTCAACCCCACGGAGAGCATGCAGTCCTGCAGCCATTTCGGCGCATTGATCACAGCATCGAAACAATGTCACTATATTGAAAGTGGAGAAACAATCTATTTTTCTGATAATCCTGCACCAAGCGGGATTCGAAACCGCACGGCAGGCAGCTATAATAAGTAACTCCTTGTTTTTCAATAAAATAATGTTATTTTGTGCACATTTGTGATGTTAAAGGGCGTGTTATGCTTTGTATTTCAATTTGTTTGTTGTTGACAGAGTAGGCCAAAGCAGTCAACTTTTTTTCAGGGTGTTTTATAATGGTGTGTCTGGTCACATTTATTGCAACACCAAACTTTCCATGACTATAATATAAACATCCTGACTTCTGACCCTATTATCAAGGTAAAAGTTATCTTCCAGACTGTGTGACATCAACAAAGACTATCAGGAAGACCTTGTTACACTATCACTAAGACTTTGTTACATTCATTATTTGTATTTCATTATTTTGATCATGATAACTAATAAACATCAGTGTAACAGACAACCATTATAACATATAACAATATAGAGTAATACTTACAATCTTTATTTTTGATTATTTTAAATAAACAACAACATAAAACGACCATATCAATATTATATTTTCAAAACCTCACTAACGATTGATTATTACAATATGTCATGTTATTTTGTACACGGAGACTCGGACAACTATATCTTATACATGTTTGTATAATTTAAATGCTAAATCATGTGTTTTCGTACATTTTTTAAGCCGTCATCAGTTTGTATGTTGTCACGCTGCAAGAAAACTATCACCACGTTTGCGTAGCCTATCACCAAGTTTGCGCTACAGTCATCAGGACTTTGTTACTAGGATCATAAAGACTTCATTCTCGTTGTTACAGACCCTACTGGGAGTGAAATTGCCATACTTAAGTGCGGTGACCGTCGTTATACGTAAAAATCTGTAGACGTCAGACTCTGATGTCTAAAGTCGATCTCCGCACTGTAAGAAGAACAATATTTGCAATGGTCGTAGACCCATAACATAGGTATTCAAATGAATCCGGAAGAGCAAACTAAGACATTTATGATGATTATAAATTGAAAAAACCTTCTGTCTCCACGATGTGTACAAAATTAATTCAGCGCTGTAATGGTTAAGGAATTAAAGCCGCCGTTTTTTTAATTTCATATGAAAGATGTTGTATGGCTAAGCAGCCATACAACAAAATTGAATAACCGTGTACTCAAACATGATTATTTCAGCAATATCGATTTGCAGGTGACAATTATCTCCCTTTACTAATTAATCAGCATACGAGCGTACATGTACACACGGGAAATTGGGATGTGTCTATGCGGTGAGAATCACTGCCATGTCTATACTTCTACTAAGACTAATGAGCATATGCTGAACCTATCCCATCCAGCTGTGCATGTACATATTGATGAGGCCTTATCGTCTAGATATGATCTTGCAGCCGTACGAATACCCAGCGAGCACTAGACGTAGAGCCGATGATGGTTTAATGTTGAGATGTCTTTTGCGACGTCTCTCCAGCACTAATCCAATAGTGGCTCAACGTCCACTGAGTACTTATAATGGCGCTGGCACACTTGTCGGGACTGAAGACGAACATCATCAGACAACGCCACCAAAGATCTGCAGGATTCAATCCTCATCCTGCTGAATTTTTTTTTAAATTTTTTCACCCACTTGAAGTTGTGTCTCGCTACCGCGACTCACAACTTCAAGTGGCTGAAAAATACTCATATTTGTTTAATTTCAGCACAAATATTAGCAAATCTTGATGTTTGAACACACATTTCGTTCCCAATATCAGTGATTTGATCCGTGAGGCAATAGCACAATAGTGCGTACTGCCACGTATTATACAGATACAGATACAGATTATTAGGATGTGTTAAAAACGACAATAGTCGTGATCAGCAGGAGTGTTAATACGGTAGAATAACACAATCAGGATATATACAGGACAACAATAATTTCTGATGGTACCTAACGAACATCACTGAAGATGAAGAGTATTTGCCCGACTACAACCGAACATCAAACCACCATTGACGAACATCAACGGATGTGGCTATTTCCTCATCCGTTGAGTTATCCTGTCAAGTGTAAGATCGGGAATGTATATCCGTGCTCAGTAAACAGGTAAACAAGGGACGCTGTCTCAACGCTAGTTTGATTCTACAATGTCGGCCCAGCATTAGCCCTTTTCCTGCTGATCACGACTATTGTCGTTTTAAATCTGTTTTATTAGTCGACTAAATCACTGTTATTAGGAATAATATGTGTCTAAACATCAAGATTTCCAAATATTGGTCCACAGCTTGAACAAATGTGAGTATTTTTCACCCACTTGAAGTTGTGGGTCGCGGAAGCGAGACACAACTTCAAGTGGGTGAAAATTTAAATAAATTAGGAGCCTAACTAAGCAGGTTAAACCAACATTGGTTCAACAGCTTATGTTTGTTTTGGATGACCACCCAATGACTATTTTATTTCTTTAACATTTGAGGAAAGCAGCGTACAACGTGTAAAAATATTTTTTGTCTGTATGTGAATGATCATATTAGTTTTTTTCCGATGGTTTCTACACCCTCATGGGATCTAAAATGCATATCTACCGGATATCAAGAGGATATCCTTGAGCGATTTGAAAAAATTGAACAAATTCAAAATGGCATTGCACTGTGGGTAAAATCCAAGATGGCCGTTATTTGTCCAAGGTCAAACAATAAATTGATATCATTTTCAGCACAATAGAGACTGATTCCTATTTTTGATGTCTATTATAGGGTTTTAAGGTATGCTCGACACAGTGGTGTTGTCAGAAAATATTTTCCACATTGCATTGTAGGTAAAAAATCCAGTATGGCCGCTATTTGTTCAAGGTCAAGCAATAAATTATTATCAGTTTCGCCATATTAGAGGCAGATTCGTGTTTTTGGTGTCTATCATGGGGTTTTCAGGTATACCGTACATAGTGGTGTTGTCAGAAAATATTTTAGACATTGCATTATGGGTAAAAAATCCAAGATGGCCGCCTTTCTTGAAGGTCAAGCAGTAAATTCATATCATTTTCGACATAATAAAGGCAGATTCGTGTTTTTGGTGTGTATCATGGGGTTTCAAGTATGCCGTACATAGTGGTATTGTCAGGAAATATTTTCGACATTGCATTGTGGGTAAAATATCCAAGATGGCCGTTATTTGTTGAAGGTCAATCTGTAAATGGATATTATTTTTGACAGAATAGATACAGAATAGTGACTTTGGTGTCGACCAAAATGATATTCCCGGCTTAATGGTGTGGTCAGGAAGTACGTTAAACATTGCATTGTGGGTCAAAAAAACAATGAGGCCGCCATGTGTTCAAGGTCAAACGTTATTCTGATACAATTGTCGATAGAATATAATCAAGTTTATGATTTGTATGTTTAGCATAGGGTTTTCATATACGCCTGATCTAGTGCCATTTTTAGAAATAATTTCCGACATTGTTTACATACCGAAAAAAACAGATGCCGGTCATCATGGAAACAAAATGGCGGCTAGAGAGCTATGGAAAAGCAATAAATGTACAGAACTTTGAGTTTAGATAATCGATGATTGTGGTGTCTACTATAGAGTTTTCAGTTGCTTCTAACATTGTGGCATTGTCATAAAACATTTCAGACGATATGACTGATGTCTATAGAGAGACAGCTATGGCTATAAATGAGTCATGATGTCCACGATGATGGCTACAGAAGGACAGCTATCAATGGGTCATGAACAGGGCGGGTGCCCTTGTGCAGTGATTAAAGCTGCCTGCTTGGAACATCGGAGATCGCGGGTTCGTCCCCCCCCCCGCTGGCATTCAAGTTTCAAAGAAACAAAATGTTACTTCCTCGCTCACTTGTAAAGATTTAATATTGTGGGGAGCCTCCGTGCTTGGCCTCAGGCCGCCGGGGCTCGAATTTCGAATGTGGTATCTGGAGGGCAGTGTCTCCTCATTCATCTTGCCATCCCCAGGAGGTTCTCATGACCCAGTTTAGCATATATATGTGTACACAGATGGCCTAACCCCCCCCCCCCCATTTATTCATGTTTTTTGGGCCATGAACAAACTAGGAATAGTTATGAGCTCCTTAAATTAAGGCTGATTTCAGATGAAGTACTCGCCTTCTCGATCGCTACTTCTTTGTATACACATGTGGAGTTATGGATAATGGAGCTTTTATTGATCAATCCTCTATCTCAGGTATTGAATCTGGTCATAATACCATGCAAGTGCTTTACCAGGAGATACTATCCGCACATGAATCGAAACCTAGAGCTTCTGAAATGAACTTAGGCAAAAGCACAGCAAACCTACCAGGAACTACCGTGCCAATATTTAACCTATCATGTCTAACCACCAATGAAACCAAGCATCCCACCAAAGTCCTAGACAAAATATCTTCACAGTCCGATCTTCATTGTGTATCTGCCCTCACAGAAGCTGGGGTGGATCACATTCACTAGTCTCTACAGCAGTAGTGCCTTCCAATTATGCCTCTGGTCATGTGTTTCCAATATTTGAGGGAGGTATCCCTTGCAAACCCAACAAGAGTTCACATGGAGGGATAATTGATCGATGATGGCATGCATTTCACTGGCAGATATTTGCAGTTGTCTTGGACTTCATGGCAAAAGTCGGGTCATTTGAAATATTTTTAAAATATTTCAGTGATTAGAGTGATTAGAAGTGATTAGAAGTGTCCTTTTCCGCAAGTTCCAGAGTTGTTTCTATGACCAGACCGCATGTCAAATTCGACAGCTACCTTGAATTATTTAAATGAAATATCATATATCATTTCATTTATTTAAATGAAATATTAGCTGAAATTCAAATACCAGAGCAACGCGAAATTTTCGGACATCTCCAGCTAACAAAACCAATTTGCAGCAACTTGGCCCTAATCTGGCTCCTTCAACACAAAAATTCGCCTAACTGGATGTTCACAGGAGTGGATCCGTCACAGATAAAAAAATTGTGCTGGAATAATTTCTGCGTGCAGACGGGTTGTCTGTACCGCCTTCCATAGAGACTTCAGAACTAAATACATTGGCTTGTCATGTAACGGAAGCCGATGTAATAATGTGTGACGGATGCGTCTTAAGTGAAAAAAAAATACGGGAAACAATGTGTTGTATTTTGTAACAAACAGGAAGAATTGTCTTGCGAAACAAATTATATTTCTTGAAAATCTCATCACATATAGCAGTACTCAGGCCCTATATTTGTGTTATTTTTCTATCCCCATTCGTGTATATCACAACACTAAATATTTAATTTTCTCTTTTATTGTGGTGTGTGACGTGACAGACCGCCATAGCTCGTGAAGTATTTATTGAGTAAACTTGCGTGCTATATAATTATACAGCCATAAGACATATGAGTACTCACATGAATATATGTTATTTTTCTGTGCTTGTTCATATTGTGTGCTATATAATAGCACAAAATATATGATTTGTCTCTATTTATTGCGGTGTGTGACGTGAAACTAGCTAACTGTCATGTCTTGCGAAATAGTAACTGTTATTGTATTCATAATCATACAATACCAATTCAATTCATTTTATTTATGCTTAAGCTTATATCCTCACAATGCAAATAATGAAAAGGAGACCCGCACAAGGCTTCTGAAAAGCAGGCCACAATGAAGTACTATGATATTCACCTACACATTTGTTTATTTGAGAAAATGGTGTGTTTCATTCAGACTGTACTATAGTTAATGTTATTCTTCTTAGTTTCAATGTAGTTTATTACTGTAAATATTACTTACTAATAGTACCTCGGCCGATTTGATATTTATCAGATAAATTATGGGCAATTCAAGCGTGATATAGATTATTCTGAAACACAAAACTACTTTATATCAAAAATCGATTCCTCACACCAAGATGAGCTGAAAAAGTGGTATCACTCGTTTAGTGGACAGGTTAACGACAATGCCACTGCATTTTGCAGCACCGTGGCTGAACTTTTGTTTGCATTTTAGCCGCCAGCTTGGATTTAGCGATCTCTATTATCTCTATTGTTATTTTCTGGTGGCGTAGGCCTACCTGAAAGCCCTATGATGGACTCCAACATCATGAATCTGCTTCACTTCTGTCACAAGATGATATCAATTTATTGTTTGGCCATACCACTAAGTCGGAAATACCTGAAAACCCTATTGCGGACAATGTTTCTTTTCTGTTGAACAGTATATCAATTTAATAAGGGACCTTGGCCATCTTGGAAATTCGCGGATTTTTGGCTCTTTAGAAATATATATGAATTGTCTCTTTGGATAAAACTTTTCTAATGGGTCTATGGAACATCGATGCAAGTGTCACTCTTGCCCTAAAAGTGCGGCTTTGCCAATTTTTTTTTTCTTGCTCCAAACAGTTCAAAGACATAAATGTGTCAGTGCTGTCTACGGTACTGTGAACTATAAATAACCCTTTAGGTTGTTCGATAAGAGTAGTCCCGATTTGGGGTGTCCTTCTGTCGCGATATTGCCATAATTGTGCAGAAAGCGAAGTAAAACAGTATAATGTTTTATTTACCCTTTAACTGCCGATCCCGATTATCTTCTAGTTTTCGTTTTTTATTGGCTAAGTAAGTACCGCCTTGCAAAAAAATGTTAAAGATATAACGTGACATCAATCAGCAAGCTTTGAAAAATGGTAAACTCCATTTCGTCAAATCTGAATAATTTTAAGTTACTTGAAGTTGTGGATCGCGTCAGCGAGACACAATTTCAAGTGGGTGAAAATTGTTACTAAATAACCATGATAACTTGTCGGTTAACGTGTTTACCAGTTTACCACTATAGTATGAAAAATAAAGGAAGAAGTCCCTGATAGTGACTTTCTTAATGATAAATGGGTAGTGACAAATGAATGGGTCGCAGTCTTTGAATTGATGAGCTGACATAAAACCCAAGAGAGTGTTGATAGCAGTTAGCGTCTTCGACATCGTGACTCATGTAGCGTCTTTAACAAAAAAGGTGTGGGGTCAATCACCCGATAGTCCAATATGAGGCATTGGCGAGGCAGAAAAACGTGTGGATCAATAAAATGTTAGATGAGTAGTCAGCCTCCGTGTTTCAGGCCAGAAGCTTCTCGCCTTTTCCTGCGTGCATATTTTTTGGATCATAATGGACATTGAGTAAAACTTCAAATATCACATGATGTATTATCTATCACATTGAGGGAAGATCACATCTTTGAAATAGCTGTCTACGAGTGGGTGGGATATCTCATTGGCTATACCCAACACTAAAGACACAATATACAACAGCATCCTATAACAAAGAACCATGTGTACGAATAGATAATATCAGTGGTGTAAAACATAAGCCCATTTATCAGTTTGTGTTGTGATCAGATCCCATTAAATTATGCTAACAGTGTTAAAATTGAATCAAATTGTTTTCCCATATACCGTCATTTTTGTATTAGAAGGCCGTATCTGCTACTTTACAAAGTGCAGATACGACTCTTTATTGCAAAGGAAAATGAAATGAATCGGGCTTTAGGCCACCTTTGTGCACATGTAGGCTAAACTGGGCCAGGAGAACCTCCTGAGGATGGTGAGATGATTGAGATGACACTGTCCTCCAGACACAGGATTCGAAATTCGAGCCCTGGCGGTCTGAGGCCGAGCACGCTACCTCTCGTTCACGGAGGCTCCCCACAATATTGACTTTTACACGTGGATGGGGAAGAAACATTTTTTGTTTCTTTCAAACCGCCTAAACCGGGAACCGAACCCCGAACCCTGGCGTGAAAGGCAGCGGTGCTAACCACTACCCCAGGGCCCCCACCCTCAATGCAAAGGTTACGTTCTGCGGCTAACTAAAATAGGATGACATTTGAATTTTGTTTCATGAGGACAATATGCATAATCACCTTGGCTCTCAGACTTTGAGTTGTCTTTTACTGATTTTTGCGTCACAAGTCATGATCGATCTTAGATTATTCCCAGACTTATCCGTCATCACAATGAATTAGCGCAAAGAGGCTATAATATAGTCTCATATATGGAGCCTTTACAAATTCCGCATCATGTTGATATTGATTTTGCTTCATAATCTTTTCTATGTACAGCAGATCCCAGATGAACGAGACATACATGTACAAGATAACCGCCAACAAAGCGAATATCTAAATTGTTGTCACATTGTCGCCAATAAAAAAAATAAAGCATCAAAATCATTAAATTACGCAAATACCAATCGCACCACACTTAATCTCGTACACAAGTCCTCATTAAGCTTCATGTATTATTTTAATCGATTTATTATCTGATATTAGAAGACGCCTATCACCAAAAAGTATGTTACTTTTTAAACATCAGGACTAATGAAAAAGGATGAACAGATTTGGTATTATTTATCATCCACAACTGCAATTAAATAAAATAATTTATAATGTCAAATTATCATCAGAATCTTCAGGTCAACAATCCAAATTGGAGTGATGTCATGTCCTCTAGTTGTTGACCCAAATAGGCATATGATTGTGTCCCCTCGTTGAGGATAGTGGGGGAGGGTGTGCACGGTGAAATACGATGGCTCGTAACTACTGCGGCTCATTACGGCAAATATCCCCCCTGTTTATAAGGCGCAACGACACCTCAATCATGCATTATTTCTTTGAATTATTGCCTTATTATGGCGTAATAACGCATTTTATCGTTATTACGCTAGAGCGTTATCCCGAGGATAAAGAGATGAATCAGATGGCACTGCCCTCCAGACACTGGATTCGAAATTTGAACCCGGAAGATCTGTAACCAGGTGGAACCTCTTGGTAACGGAGGCTCTCTATTATACTGATTCGTTACGAGTGAGCAGGGAATTTGTTTCTTAGAAACTTGAATTATTGAGCTGGAGACGAACCCACGAATTAACTCCGGCTTTACAGGCATGTAGCTATACCCACTACACCAGCCCCCCCCCCCCCCCCCACACACACACACACTGATGTCTGGAACACTCATTTCCTCTAAAGTTCAGGACGATACATGCCGAGATGACTATAATGTCAATTTTAAGCTCACTCCTTTTCTACACTGTATAAACTACATTACATTACTAATTACATTGGCAGCCATGTTCTATTTAACCCTAAATTAAAGGCAATTAAAGAATAATTGTTTTCACACATTGAGGCTAATGCGATCCACAACTTAATGTGCGTGAAAATTACTCATATTTGTTTAATTTGAAACCAAACATCCCCCAACTAACAGTAAATTACCCTGATTATAAAACTTATTTTATTTTAATTTTGACAGGTTGTCATTCTCATTCTGATCATACTGATCCATTAAATTTAAAATGAAGCACTTCAGGGTCGCACAAGATACAATATATCGTAGGCTTCAAATTGGTTGAGATGACTATATTTATATAACGTTCTTTCGTTATTAGACCTGTGCGGAGATCAAAATTGTTAAATATTTCGGAACTTGAAAAGATTAAGGGTGTCTTTTTAATAGAGAATTCGCAGCATGCTTAAATGTTTGCAAAGGTACATAATAAAACAAATATGAAATACTTCTTTCTTTAAGATATGTTGACCAAAACCGATTATGATTATGGTCTTTGCTATGGTTATTTCAGCAACAGTAATAGAATGAGCATACAAGATACAAAAATGATGATATGATAAGCACGCCGAGATAATAAATGATTAGTATGCTGATTGCAGTTTGTACCAGTATTTACATCAATAAATATTCATGTTATTACGGATCGTTTTATAATAATACTCGCACAACAAGATGATATTTTACAAATTAAAACGAACTGCTATTTATTTCCTAGTTTTTATTTTTATTGTCGTAACTTTTCATTGACCACTGTTGACGTAACCATTGTAAATAGAAGCCTGTTATTTCGGGTGAAAAATAGATATCGCGTGGGAATGCTGACAAAGGTAGCTTAACATGCTTACGTGATGTTGACTGCGTAGGTCTGATTGGCGTGTCACCATGATGACATGTTCTGTCGCGCAAGGGGTAACTGCTCATTTGAAAAATAAGCAGTCGCTGCTGTTAGCCTTGAGACAGAATGGGTCCCAGTAAACAAGCTATTGTTGGGCAACAGTCTGCAGCGTTTGTCCAGTATTTGTCCACCATTAAAACAACATAGATGGAGCATCTTTAGTGCCAGCGTTGATCTTACGTCAGTACCTCAGAACGTCAATACGTCAGTGTAGGTTTCCTGTGTTCTCTAATTAGTTCCCACGGTGACGTATGTACGTGGGTGAATCATAAGGAGATATGGAACAATGGTAAAACATCCCACTAGTTAAATCAACACTGTGATAATAAACTGGCTTATTGGATCTCCCTGTAAACGTAAACCTTACAGCACTAATGTCGACTATACTGGACTATGGTATTGTTATCTTATGTTTTAAGTACCTTATAATCAGTTTCCAAAAATTAAGTACATGTATATGTCTCAAATATGAGATAACCATATGCATTTCGACTTAAATTTTGCTAATTTGCAGTCACTTGAAATTGTGGATCGCGGTAGAGAGACACAACTTCAAGTGACTAAAAATTACAGTGAGGGTTACAGTAGGGGTTAATATTTTTTTTTTGGGGGGGGGGGGTACCCATCTGAAATACTGCAGAACAAGATAGCTGGAGATAAGATGACCTAATATAACCAGCTGTGTTTTAAGAAACCCTCAAAACAGGAGGCCTGTGAATATGGTGACAGGAGGCAGTCCCAGCGAACACGAGACGCTGTCCCAACATTAAACCAACTTCACTGTGGCGTGTTTTCTAGGGTAGCTCTTATAGTCGCAATGTTCGAGTGTCACATAAATTATTCACAAATGTATTCAGAAAAGATATGTCAAAATATGTGTCACAACTTGATTGGAAGATCATGAAAATTATTATGGGGAACTCTCCAACACTTTGATGCTACATGTCACTGTCCTAATATGTATCTCTCCAGAGTTAACTATGTTTTACCGAATTTCACGGCCGCGAGATGTTTTATCTAGGTTCAACATTGCATCGAAACAACATTTGGTCAATGTTTTGTGTCTGTTGGGTAAGCCTATGTGGACCTTGTCTCTTACCCCTTACAACACTGAAATATTTCTCGTATAAACCATGGATACCAATTTGAAAAAACCCATAAATTTAGGTTAGCTCTTCCTGCATCACTTGATTACTTATGTTATGGATCTACAACGATTAGAAATTTTCTAACTCTTTCAGTGACGGGATTGTAAATATGGCACCCGCGCTGAATGGGTTAATTCAGATTTTAGCAAAGGAGAAAGGCTACATGTATATGTTTTGTTTTGAATTAAGTATATGACATGTAAATTTTATATTAATAATTAATGAGATTTATGTGAAGCACAAAGAAATGAAAATATGTTGCACTATATAAGGACACCAATAATAATAAAAATAATAATAATAATACAAATAAATAAATAATAATGTTGATAATAATAATAATAATAATAATAATAATAATAATAATAATAATAATAATAATAATAATAATAATAATAATAATAATAATAATAATAATAATAATAATAATAATAATAATAATAATAATAATAATAATAATAATAATAATAATAATAATAATAATAATAATAATAATAATAATAATAATAATAATAATAATAATAATAATAATAATAATAATAATAATAATAATAATAATAATAATAATAATAACAATAATAATAATAATAATAATAATAATAATAATAATAATAATAAAATAATAATAATAATAATAATAATAATAATAATAATAATAATAATAATAATAATAATAATAATAATAATAATAATAATAATAATAATAATAATAATAATAATAATAATAATAATAATAATAATAATAATAATAATAATAATAATAATAATAATAACAATTATAACAACAACAACAACAACAACAACAACAACAAAAACAACAACAAACAACAACAACAACAACAACAACAACAACGACGACGACGACGACGACAACGACAACGGCAACGATAACGATAACGATAACGATAACGATAACGATAATAATTGTGAAATATATCCAGCAGTGGTCTCTAAGCGAGAACCAAAATAATCTTACTATGCTTGTTTGGCAGAGAATATGTTATTCGTGGTTCCAAAATTCATATAGAAAGTGGTTAAATTTAGCTAACTTTGGAACTAAGTGGGGAACGATTGTGACGTTCACTTCTTGGCAATTTCGTTTCACTGACACCAAACAACTTTTTGTTCCACGTGCAAAAAAACGAGGAATAGATCAAATGCCTTCCCAGTTGCCGCACCCACACTATGGAACTATCTTCCTTCTACAACCAGGACGGCTCAAACCATGACATCATTCTGACAAAATTCAATATTACAAACTCATCTATTCGATCTGGCGTTTCCGCCCTGACTCCTCGACGAGCCAGTGACTTGTTGATGACTATATGCTATGAACATTTCAATGGGTCTTAGTGCGCCTCTGAGCTCGGTTCTTCCGAGGAGTTACGCACGTTGGAAGTTTAATAATAAATTGAATTGATTTATTATTTTCAGTTTTTTTCCACTAATGATCCTGAACATATCATCCTATGTTGACGTTCAATTATACCCGGCAATTCCCTAATGAAGCTTATTGATGACCTTCTCTTCCCCTTGTACGGAGACTTTTGAAATATTTAAACACGAGATTACTCCTTCTGTCTAGCAATATTCTGCACAAGTTAGTGATTAAACATGAACATGTTATTTTTCACAAACGAGATTTCTCCTTCTGTTCAGCACTCTTCTGCACAAGCTAGTGATTAAACACGGACATGTTATTTTTCACAAACATCTTTTATTTGCGTCTCCTCGTTTCTTATCTGAAATTCTGGTGGATCTTTTATTACTGGTTTTACAGCAGTATTATTAAGCTTTCAGCCACCTTAACCGTCCATATAACGTCCTTCTAGCCAGCCCAGTGAAGACGAGACCCACTGTGGTATTTACCTTGGGCCAGCGTCGCAGACGATGCACCGGCATTAAGTTTTATGCTTGCTCGGAGGGCAACAAGGTTGAATGATTGGAATAAGTTTGATGGATCTACATCTGGGGCATTAATCGTTTCAGCGCGGGGACCGAAGCTAGACGTCAAAAGCTGACGTCTGTGAACCTGAGGCTCTGATGTTTAGATTCGATCCCCGCACTGAAAGAATAACATATTTCTAATGGCCGTGGACCCATAACATAGACCTGTATCCAAATGAAGTGGAAAGAGCTAACTAAGACATTTATGATGATTTCAAATTAAAAAACCTGTGGCGTTGTAAGGGTTAGGTCAACATGCTATGCTTGTGGACCAACACTGAGCCAACATTAATATGCCTACATGTCTCGTATTTGCTGTGATATGTCAGCCCTTTAGGATACGGCATGTAGCAGGCGCCACCTGGTGAATAATAGGGCAAATCCGGAAGTGCAGGCGACTGACACATTATAGACACTTCCGTGCTCAACCACTAATGGGCAAATATAGAATTTCACAGAGCATGGGCTACTGGTAATTTAAACCGCTTTAAGTTATAGAACCTATTTGTACATACAGTGCCACATATAGTTGTCTCTCGTTCCCGCTACACACAAATTTAGCTGGCTAACAATTGCTTACATATTATGTACACTAAGAATCAAAATATATATTATGTCAATCTAGCATATTTAATGCTCATTTCTCATTCCATTGTTCTTTTTTGCGTGACAAATAAAAACAGCTATAGACGTGATCATTTAGCACTTAAATGGTCAGTGTTGGTTTGTAATGATCGCACTGTTAGCTATTTTCATCCAGTAGCAGTTACATACTTAAAATTTTCACCCACTTGAAGTTGTGTCTCGCTACCGCGATCCACAACTTCAAGTAGGTGAAAATTACTCACATTTTTTTAAATATGAGACCAAACATTTGCAAGGGGCGACTATAGCCTAGATCTGGTGATTCACGGGCCTTTAGTATTTACTCTTCAGGGCGACTACAGATCCGGTGATCCACGGGCCTTCAGTATTTACTCTTCAGGGCGACCACAGATCTGGTGATTCACGGGCCTTCTGTATTTACTCTTCAGGGCGACCACAGATCTGGTGATTCACGGGCCTTCTGTATTTACTCTTCAGGGCGACCACAGATCTGGTGATTCACCGCCTTCTGTATTTACTCTTCAGGGGCGACCACAGATCTGGTGATTCACGGGCCTTCTGTATTTACTCTTCAGGGGCGACTAGAGATCTGGTGATTCACGGCCTTCTGTATTTACTCTTCAGGGGCGACTAGAGATCTGGTGATTCACGGGCCTCTTGTATTTACTCTTCAGGGGCGACTACAGATCCGGTGATTCTCCACACTCAGTATTTACTCTTCAGGGCGACCACAGATCCGGTGATCCACGGGCCTTCCGTATTCACTCTTCAGGGCGACTAGAGATCTGGTGATTCACGGGCCTCTTGTATTTACTCTTCAGGGGCGACTACAGATCCGGTGATTCTCCACATTCAGTATTTACTCTTCAGGGCGACCACAGATCCGGTGATTCACGGGCCTTCCGTATTCACTCTTCAGGGCGACTAGAGATCTGGTGATTCACGGGCCTCTTGTATTTACTCTTCAGGGGCGACTACAGATCCGGTGATTCTCCACATTCAGTATTTACTCTTCAGGGCGACCACAGATCCGGTGATTCACGGGCCTTCCGTATTCACTCTTCAGGGCGACCACAGATCCGGTGATTCACGGGCCTCTTGTATTTACTCTTCAGGGGCGACTACAGATCCGGTGATTCACCACATTCAGTATTTACTCTTCAGGGCGACTACAGATCTGGTGATTCACGGGCTATATATTTGGTGCTTCACAGCCTTTTTTATTTCCTTTTAATATGATGAACTGTTTTATTTTTATTTTTCATTAATTTAAATCCTAGTTTTAAATGACGGGAAATATCTCTATTCACGAAAAATAGACATGGCATAGACATTAGACAATATCCATGGTATATCGCATGTGTAGATTGGAACCGGAATAGCAACGACAGACTGCATTCGCCAGGCCACGCGTGGCGCGATAGCACAATAGTGCGTATTGCCACGTAATAATTATAGGCCTACAGATACAGATAATCAATTATTTTGAAGTATATCATTATTATCATTCATACATCATTGATACATCGTCAACATGAATTTATTTGTCGCTGAGTACAAACGTTCAGATACATAATGGGAAACACATACAAAATAGCAAGACTCAATGACTGAAAATATTATGGGGCCTCTCATTATCTACCATGAATAGTAAACATATGCCAAAAATGAGTAACGGTGCAAGTGCAACACATCGCATCTAGAGAAGGATGACATAGAGCCAAGGGAGTTTTGTTTTACTGTAATTATAGAGAATACAATCTCTTTCGAATTAGGTAATGACGAAAGTTTATCATTATTTACTTATTTATTTATTTGTTTATTAAGATTCGCCAAAGAGCAGTGTACAACACGTTGTACAATGATAACAAAAACATATCAAATAATCATGATAATCATGATAATACTGTTGGCTGGGACATGGTATCAGATATACGATATCTATGCTATAGGCCTGTCCCACAACCATGTCAATAAAATACATGTGCAGAAAGTGTGGGAAACGCATCCCAGCAAACACGAGACGCCCTCTGACACTCCCCCTTTGAATGTCCCTGCCCGTGGTAGCGAGCAATGCCACCAAAAGGCTGATCGTCATCCGAAGAGGTCGCATGATTCCAGAGATACCCTGTAATTGTCAATGATACAGATGATGTCACCTGTTATCCTAGATAGTAAAAACAGAGTACCTTAGCCGCACTGAGACGTCAGTCGTCACTCTCTTGATGATTACTCTGACCATCTGTGTATCATACCTTCTAATGCGCTGTAATGGACAACCAGCAAACATAAGACTTAATCCTGATGGTGGTTTGATGTTAGGCCTGTGTCGCAGACGATGGGCGATCATCAAACCACCATTGATTTAAGGTATTTTGCTTAAAATCAGCAGATTAGATCAATGACGTTCAACCTTTTGTATCATACAGCATTTAAGGGTAAAAAGTAAGGTTTTAAAAAATCTCCAACTACAACTGTACCGGAGATCCTTTGTATTAGCACTTGTGCTACTTGGAAATCCAAATAAATTTGTTTATACCAACTGTACAAACACCGACTACAGTGCGACGCAATTCAAATCATTTAACATGTAATTATTAACAGTGGCGGCATTATACAAACACTATATATAATAGCAATGACAGCAATTAAAATTAGCGAGGCATAAAAGCAATGCTACATTACTACGATGATGTGAGATCATGAATGATAAAACATAGTAACCTTACGACTCACCATGTCCAGTTATTTCTGGACGGATACTGCTTAACCCTTACAACACATGGATCGACTTTAGTCGTCAGAATCTGACGTCTGTAGACGTCAGATTCTGACAACTAAAGTCGATCCCCGCACTGTGAGAGTAAACATATTAATAATGGTCGCAGACCCATAACATAGGTATTCAAATGAATTAGAAAGAGCTAACTTAGACAGCTATGATGATTTAAAATTGAAAAAGAAAACTTTGAGCCTCCAAAGTTTTTATTAAAAAATTCAGCACTTTAAGGGCTAATATCAAAACTTTATTTCAGTCAATCTCCGTACTTTATCACGTCTGCCAGGAAGGTTATGTTTTGGGTTTGTTGGCTGGTATGTCTGTCCATGAACGGATTTGGGTGAACAAATGATTCGCTCTTGGTGATGATCCACACAACGATCCGGATCCAGGATCCGGATTTACGATCCGGATCTTAAGGATTCGCATACAAATTTGATCAGAGTCTCAGGCCAAGGACCAATCCATTGAAGTTATCTGAATTACGATTCAGATCCACGATCAGGATTACGAACATTAATTTTGGCGAGGTTTGCAGTCTCTGACTGACTCTTATTAATCTTTTTAATGAGCCAGATAAGTGACACACTTATTATTATTCAGCTGTTAATACTGTAGATCGGGTAATTTTCGCGTGTTTAGATTTTGCAAATGTGTGATTTTGGGACTTTTCGTGTCTAAAATTCGCGAATGATCAATTTCGATTATGTAACGCTATTATAATTATAATTTTCGCGAGATTCCTAAATTCGCGAATTTTTCCTCTTCGCGAAATTCGCGAAAATTAAAACCTCGCGAATATTACCAGATCTACAGAATACTGTGCGGGGGATACCTGTAAGATAATGTTTAATTACTGTCAGACACAACGCATTAAAACAGGGACGGTCTTTTTTAACTTGAAAAAGGAACGTTTCACTGTACAGGGGTCCGTGGGGCCCGCCCCGGGAACATTTTTGAATTTCAAAGGCTATCTCCTGCAATCTAAGGCATATTGGGCACTGTTTGTCCTTCAGTGTGTCCCCAGTTCATAAGGAAACACCCTAAATACGATTATGGATTTTTTTGAGACCTTTGAACCCTTGAAACCGCCACTGTAAAAACGATAACCAATGCTGGTTCAATGCTGGTCCATCGTCTACGAAGCTGGCCCGGCTAAACGTGCCTTGTTTGCCATGTTTACTGGAAAGGTAATTTTTACCTCTGATCTATCCTTAATTCATCTTAAGGGAAATATTTAAATTGAGTTTTGCTATGTTCAATTCGATTTATTCAGTGTACTAGATACAAGTGCACAAGATACAATATTGATAACAAGTATAGACTAAAAAGGATTTTCTCTGAAACGTTTGATTCCCCAGGAGCACTGTATACTACCAAAGGCCGTCTACAATAAGATGGTCGACTTGCGGATTTCACCATACAAATGCGTGTAATACATTATGCAGTGGTTTCCCCTTTTAACAGGATTTGGAACTACGCTTTGGAAAGTGTATCATCATATAAAACAAGTGATTATTTCACAACTCTAACCTCCAAATAAAAAATAATGTTTCACTATGTTTGACAGTTATGACAATATCTCTGCAATATTTATTTTTTGAACGAGAATAACTGCTAATATAGCAGATAAGTCATCTTATATTATAATAAAATTTTAGAGATTAAAAGGTCTTCATTTCAATAACAGAAGGGCTGTGTACAGAAAGTACACAAATATGTGGGCACAGAATGGTAGGGGAGTGACGATATGTCGTCAAGCATAGCGACCACAAAGGAGATTGGGGCAAAACATTGGTAACAACCATAACTTGACAGACGTGTGTTTTGATTTTTTTTTAAATCTATTTAGAATACATGAGCAATATTATAAAATTATAATATGTAAGCCTTCTCTCTCGGACCACTGCCATAAATGTCACTGAGGACTGGAGCATTAACAGTATACTGATATCTTGAAAACATGACACGCCTATTTTTATGACGCAATTTATTTATTGTTGAATTTGATTAATTTTCTATTTCTCCTTCCATCACTGGTAATATTGTGTTCATTGTTTTCCCGCAGTACATGGTGTAGCTGAAGGAGGACATATATCATGTCTATATGTAATAATAAAGGGAAACATTCACAACTTGTATGTGATTTTGTGTCTTTGATGAACATAATAATTTGATCCCTTTTATGACTCCTATGTAGAATCTGTTCAGGTATATTTCCGAAAATTCGTTCATTTGAACCAAATAATTGTATTACGTTTTGACGAAGAGCAAAGCCTCTCACCCTGAATATTTAAGTATCGCTTCTTAATTAGACAGAAATGTATGCAATTTATTATTGGCATCAAAATTACTTTACATTGATCACATGCAGATCTCGACACTTTGCGACATATATATCCACTGCTATATACAAGAATATTCTCCTCCTCAATGGTAATACCCATTTGTGGCGTGAATGATTTCAGCATCGAATAAGCTAGTTCTGTGACAGAATCGCTCAGATCAGGTGAATCAGCAGTAACAGTAACATGCTTTATATCTGCAAAATATTTCTGTTCAGGTATATTCCGAATGATAAACATGATAAACGATCCGTGTCATTAGACTATATAAGTATAGTAATATTATGTTTTCCTTTTCCCTTTTCTTTGCCCGTATCTACCCTTGCACACATAGTCACATGCCAGCAAATACAAGATGATGAACCAATGAGGGGGTAATGCTGGACCTGGACCTGCTGTTTGTAAACAATGAATATGCATACTTGTTTATACGGGCGCATCAACCCCTCAAGTACCAATAGTATTGAAAACTAACCACCAAATTTTTGAATAAAAACTTGAGTAAACCTCTGTCAAAACTTATTTTTCTGATTTTTATGATGTAAAGTATATATTGTTTTTAATAGGATCAATGTCATAATTACTCATCGTAATATGATGAAATTATACTTGATAGATGGTAAAATCATTAGTTCCAACCCCCAATACCGGGGGACAGCACTGAGAGCTATTTCACGTTTTGGGGTGAGTCAACCATCTTATTGAAGACGGTCTTTGATAATACTGAAATGTACTGTGGCTGAACATATGTGTAGAGTGTAGCGTCAGGAGCCCCACCAATGGGTGCCGCCACTAGCGGAATGGCCAGGCGACAAGATGTCAGTGCTGCACTAATAAATTATGGACAGTCATTTACCTGGTTGCGGAAAACAGGATATTAGTTTAAGAAGATCAAATCCATCAATCCATAAGGGGCACCCACACTCTGTGGAAGGGCTCAATAATATTTCTAGCGGTGGATGATCAAAAGGGGGGGGGGGGTCACGGGGCGCTTGACCCCTACTTTTAGAAAACTAAGATTAAAAATAACTGTTTGACACATAAAAAATATTATTTTTTTTGCAGAATGGCAACTGATTTTCAATCGGACCCTCCCTTTATCAAAATTATGGATCTTCCCCTGATTTCTAATAACAAGAGAATATATGTCCATAGTATACGTAATCATATAAAGCATAAACAGTAAATGACACAGGGAGCGGAACTCCTTTGGAGCCTTTGCAAACAGTTTTTCAACATTGAGTGATTTTAAATCGATGTAAACATGGAATAATTTGAAATGCTTCGTACATTATTCTGTGGCACAGAATTCCAAAAGGGAATTTTTCTGTTTTCTAATCTTGTACACGCCAGATTATATATTTCAAGCTTTGGACATATTAGATTAGAGGAGAAACAATCAATGATCCATTGATTCATTCATTCGTTCGTTCATTCATTCATTCATTCATTCATTCATTCATTCATTCATTCATTTATTCATTCATTCATTCATTCATTCATTCATTCATTCATTCATTCATTCATTCATTCATTCATTCATTTATTCATTCATTCATTCATTCATTCATTCATTCATTCATTCATTCATTCATTCATTCATTCATTCATTCATTTATTCATTCATTCATTCATTCATTCATTCATTTATTCATTCATTCATTTATTCATTCATTCATTCATTCATTCATTCATTCATTCATTCATTCATTCATTCATTCATTTATTCATTCATTCATTCATTCATTCTTTCATTCATTCATTCATTCATTCATTCATTCATTCATTCATTCATTCATTCATTCATTCATCCGTTTGCTCGTTTGTTCTTCAGTTTGTTCGTTCTAAGCTAGAAAAGTAGTAGTGACACCAATCATTAATTTAAATTAACGGCTGTCGATAGACTAAATTTACCCTCGATATATGCTGTTGTCAGATTCGCAGCTGGAGCAAATTATGTATTGTAGACAAATACACTGAGTTGGCATTAAATATCCCACTATAATTACCCAACAAAGGTAATTCTTGAACACAAAACCGTAACTATATTTCAATAATAATCGCTAAGTTTTGCATAGGTCTACCATAGTGTTTCACCAAAAAAAGGACGTGTAAGCCTATTCGTGTGCATCACTGAGTGTTACAGCAATGAACATCAATATAATACCATTGATTTTATCTCAGTCAAGTATAATGTCACACGTGGTGTACGTTAATGTACTTTTAGCCACGTCTTTGGTGTGGATTTAATATTCTGGATTAAATTTCTTCCTTTTTATTTTCTTTAACCCTTTAACCGCCAAATTATTCAATTTGAATTTTCACCCACTTGAAGTTGTGTCTCGCTGATGCGATCCACAACTTCAAGTGAGTGAAAATTATTCAGATTTGACAAAATGGAGGTCAACTGTTTTTAAATCTTGCTGGTTGATGTCACATTTTATCTTTAACATATTTAAAATGTGGTACTAATAAAAAATGAGAACCCGAATATATGCGGCACCGGCAGATAAAGGGTTAAATCTGTCCATTTCTAGCCTATACTTTGCTAGGGTTGTATGACGCTGACTAATCATTGAATTGTCATCTTGTATTTATTGAGCCACTCCCAATTTAACCTTTTAAGCTCCCTCGCCACAATTATTCAGCGCATGGCATATTCTGAATAAACCGCACAACGCTGAGTTATTTTTGTTTAAACCATGGAGACTAAAGGGTTTTTCCGATTTGAAATCATCATAAATGTCTTAGCTAGTTCTTTCCGCTTCATTAGAATACCTATATCATGGTACGGCCTGAGAAATATTTTAATCTCTGCTTTAAAAAGGAGGTAGGTATCGGAAATTAGTCTAAGATCTTGCTCTATTTTTTTAAATGAACAGATCGGTTTAAAATAATGCGTAAATATCAGCGACGAGCATAAATATTGTTTGATTTTTAAGCTTCCAACACCCAGGTACGGTTATTTTTATATATTTATGCAGATCTTATGAAATAAAATTATTGTCTTTTTCTCAAAATCAGCCCCCTTGAGGCGTGAATTTTTGTCATAATCCTCATCATTGTGAATAATAATGAGCATATATCAGTTTATAAATATATCCAGTAACAACTCAGAATACCATTTTTGTGATGGATTATACATTTTTTTTTTTTTGATAAATTTATTTCAAAATATATACCATAATTATGATGATGATTTCAATAATACAAATTTATCTGCATAAGTCAATATTGATAGTACGCTTAGAAAATGTGAAGCCGTTTAGTTAGACCCACGTATTTTTATGATTGATTTATGGTATGTCCGATACTTGACTCCTAATAAAATATTGCCAGTTAGTGATTCATAATCTATTTTTGCCCATCTTTTTATTTACATGTCGTGTTGTTGCTTTCAGGCGACAACAGTCTAGAGATGAAACGGTTTCTAAGGCAAAGTAAGCCATGGTTTAACCCTTTCAAGCCTGAATTTACCATTGTCATCTTCATCCACTACAAGCTGCGAAATGCTGTCGCAATTGTCAACTTGTAGTGGATGAAGATGATTGGATATGGTTGAAAAATTAAAGAAAATTGCAATTTATTGGTAAACCATGGAAATTTTCGTTCTAAAATCCCTATTTGTAGGGAAATTAAGATGTAAAATGATGCTTTAATGCATCGTGAGGGCTCAAAGGTTCAAAAGTGAGGTGGAGATAAGATTATCGATGATGTCAGTTCAGTGAATGGCACCGCTTAATTTATCGGCATGTTCACCGATCTGAGCTGCATGCCAGTCATTTCTGCTGCCTATCACTGGTCACTGTGGGTAAGTTGCTACTTTTTTATATAATTAACCAACTCATTTTGGAATCACACTAACGTGAGGTCAAAATGAGTTGCATACCATAGTATAATATAACTAGGGTGAGTTAGGAAGCGCGCGCGCTGTACACATATCTGTACAGACAACAGTTGTACATATATCCGGGACAGTCGCCAATGATTGGAGGATAATATTATTTCGCCATTGAAACTGGAAAGGTAAATAAACTAATACTACTAATCCCGACTATACATGTAGTTTATAGTTAATTTATATAGTTAATAATATACAACACCTCCATGGAATGAATTCAGGCCTAATTTAGGTCTATCGTCAGTTACTTTTCAAACTTGCAATACTTATCTAGATAAAAATACAATACCATGGCCCTCCCTAGTTGTTTTTTCCCTCGGGTATTTAGTCTTGTATAGTCTTTTGGGCCTGCGGTCCGGCTACGATACAGTCCAATGGCCCTCTATAAAATACAGCTAAGTCGGGTTGATATGCGGGACGATACAAGTTGACCCAATGACGGTTTACGGATGGTCTAGCATCTAAAAATAAAAACTACTAAAACAAACGGCAGCTCTTATAATGTTTTATTTATTTTCAAAGAGAAACAAGGGTATATCAACCATGATTCATACCACCTCCCATGTCACCAGTCATCCCTCCATTATCCATTCCTCCTCCATTATCCATTCCTCCTCCGGTCTCCATTCCCCCTCCGGTGTCCATTCCTCCCCCATTTTTTTCTATAGGTTTAGATGTTACCTTTTTAGTTGTGTACGGTATAGGTGTTGTGCCCGGCATAGGCTCAGTATATACCTCTTTAGTTGTGTCCGGTTCAGGAGTTGTGTCCGGTATAGCTTCAGTATCTACTTTGTTAGTTGTGTCCGGTTCAGGTGTTGTGTCTGGTATAGGTCTAGTATTGAACTTTCTAGTGGTGTACGGTTCAGGAGTTGTGTCCGGTATAGTTTCAGTATTAAACTTTCTAGTTGTGTACGGTTCAGGCGTTGTGTCCGGTAAAGTTTCAGTATTCAACTTTCTAGTTGTGTACGGTTCAGGCGTTGTGTCCGGTAAAGTTTCAGTATTTAACTTTCTAGTTGTGTACGGTTCAGGGGTTGTGTCCGGTATAGTTTCAGTATTTAACTTTCTAGTTGTGTACGGTTCAGGCGTTGTGTCCGGCAAAGTTTCAGTATTTAACTTTCTAGTTGTGTACGGTTCAGGGGTTGTGTCCGGTATAGTTTCAGTATTTAACTTTCTAGTTGTGTACGGTTCAGGTGTTGTGTCCGGTATAGTTTCAGTATTAAACTTTCTAGTTGTGTACGGTTCAGGTGTTGTATCCGGTATTGGTTCAGTCATTGCCTTTTTAGTTGTTTTCGGTTCAGGTGTTATGTCTGGTATAGTTTCAGTATTTATTTTTCTAGTTGTGTGAGGTTCAGGAGTTGTGTCCGGCAAAGTTTCAGTATTTAACTTTCTAGTTGTGTACGGTTCAAGTGTTGTGTCCGTTATAGGTTCAGTCATTGCCTTTTTAGTAGTTTTCGGTTCAGGTGTTGTGTCCAGCATAGATTCGGTCATTGCCTTTTTAGTTGTGACCGGTTCAGGTGTTGTTTCTGGTATAGGTTCAGTATTTATCTTTCTAGTTGTGTACGGTTCAAGTGTTGTGTCCGGTATAGGTTCAGTGTTTAATTTTCTAGTTGTGTACGGTTCAGGGGTTGTGTCCGGTATAGTTTCAGTATTAAACTTTCTAGTTGTGTACGGTTCAGGCGTTGTGTCTGGTAAAGTTTCAGTATTTAACTTTCTAGTTGTGTACGGTTCAGGTGTTGTGTCCGGTATAGTTTCAGTATTAAACTTTCTAGTTGTGTACGGTTCAGGTGTTGTATCCGGTATTGGTTCAGTCATTGCCTTTTTAGTTGTGTACGGTTCAGGCGCTGTGTCTGGTAAAGTTTCAGTATTTACCTTTCTAGTTGTGTACGGTTCAGGTGTTGTGTCCGGTATAGTTTCAGTATTAAACTTTCTAGTTGTGTACGGTTCAGGTGTTGTATCCGGTATTGGTTCAGTCATTGCCTTTTTAGTTGTTTTCGGTTCAGGTGTTATGTCTGGTATAGTTTCAGTATTTATTTTTCTAGTTGTGTACGGTTCAGGAGTTGTGTCCGGCAAAGTTTCAGTATTTAACTTTCTAGTTGTGTACGGTTCAGGAGTTGTGTCCGGTATACTTTCAGTATTTAACTCTCTAGTTGTGTACTGTTCAGGAGTTGTGTCCGGTATAGTTTCAGTATTTAACTTTTTAGTTGTGTACGGTTCAGGAGTTGTGTCCGGTAAAGTTTCAGTATTTAACTTTCTAGTTGTGTACGGTTCAGGTGTTGTTTCCGGTATAGTTTCAGTATTAAACTTTCTAGTTGTGTACGGTTCAGGTGTTGTGTCCGGTATTGGCTCAGTCATTGCCTTTTTAGTTGTTTTCGGTTCAGGTGTTATGTCTGGTATAGTTTCAGTATTTATTTTTCTAGTTGTGTCTGGTTCAGGTGTTGTGTCCGGTATAGGTTCAGTATTAAACTGTCTAGTTGTGTACGGTTCAGGTGTTATGTCTGGTATACGCTCAGTATTAAACTTTCTAGTTGTGTACGGTTCAGGTGTTGTGTCCGGTATTGGTTCAGTCATTGCCTTTTTAGTTGTTTTGGGTTCAGGTGTTATGTCTGGTATAGTTTTAGTATTTAACTTTCTAGTTGTGTACGGTTCAGGAGTTGTGTCCGGCAAAGTTTCAGTATTTACCTTTCTAGTTGTGTACGATTCAGGAGTTGTGTCCGGTATAGATTCAGTATTTAACTTTTTAGTTGTGTACGGTTCAGGCGTTGTGTCTGGTAAAGTTTCAGTATTTACCTTTCTAGTTGTGTACGGCTCAGGCGTTGTGTCTGGTAAAGTTTCAGTATTTACCTTTCTAGTTGTGTACGGTTCAGGGGTTGTGTCCGGTATAGTTTCAGTATTAAACTTTCTAGTTGTGTACGGTTCAGGAGTTGTGTCCGGTATAGTTTCAGTATTTAACTTTCTAGTTGTGTACGGTTCAGGTGTTGTTTCCGGTATAGTTTCAGTATTAAACTTTCTAGTTGTGTACGGTTCAGGTGTTGTATTCGGTATTGGTTCAGTCATTGCCTTTTTAGTTGTTTTCGGTTCAGTTGTTATGTCTGGTATAGTTTCAGAATTTAAACCTGTAGTTGTGTACGGTTCAGGAGTTGTGTCCGGTATAGTTTCAGTATTTAACTTTTTAGTTGTGTACGGTTCAGACGTTGTGTCTGGTAAAGTTTCAGTATTTAACTTTCTAGTTGTGTACGGTTCAGGGGTTGTGTCCGGTATAGTTTCAGTATTTAACTTTCTAGTTGTGTACGGTTCAGGTGTTGTGTCCGGTATAGTTTCAGTATTAAACTTTCTAGTTGTGTACGGTTCAGGTGTTGTGTCCGGTATAGTTTCAGTATTAAACTTTCTAGTTGTGTACGGTTCAGGTGTTGTGTCCGGTATTGGCTCAGTCATTGCCTTTTTAGTTGTTTTCGGTTTAGGTGTTATGTCTGGTATAGTTTCAGTATTTATTTTTCTAGTTGTGTCTGGTTCAGGTGTTGTGTCCGGCAAAGTTTCAGTATTAAACTTTCTAGTTGTGTACGGTTCAGGTGTTGTGTCCGGTATAGTTTCAGTATTAAACTTTCTAGTTGTGTACAGTTCAGGTGTTGTGTCCGGTATTGGCTCAGTCATTGCCTTTTTAGTTGTTTTGGGTTCAGGTGTTATGTCTGGTATAGTTTTAGTATTTAACTTTCTAGTTGTGTACGGTTCAGGAGTTGTGTCCGGCAAAGTTTCAGTATTTAACTTTCTAGCTGTGTACGATTCAGGAGTTGTGTCCGGTATAGATTCAGTATTTAACTTTTTAGTTGTGTACGGTTCAGGCGTTGTGTCTGGTAAAGTTTCAGTATTTACCTTTCTAGTTGTGTACGGTTCAGGGGTTGTGTCCGGTATAGTTTCAGTATTAAACTTTCTAGTTGTGTACGGTTCAGGAGTTGTGTCCGGTATAGTTTCAGTATTTAACTTTCTAGTTGTGTACGGTTCAGGTGTTGTGTCCGGTATAGTTTCTGTATTAAACTTTCTAGTTGTGTACGGTTCAGGTGTTGTATCCGGTATTGGTTCAGTCATTGCCTTTTTAGTTGTTTTCGGTTCAGTTGTTATGTCTGGTATAGTTTCAGAATTTAAACCTCTAGTTGTGTACGGTTCAGGAGTTGTGTCCGGTATAGTTTCAGTATTTAACTTTTTAGTTGTGTACGGTTCAGGTGTTGTATCCGGTATTGGTTCAGTCATTGCCTTTTTAGTTGTGTACGGTTTAGGTGTTGTATCCGGTATAGGTTCAGTCATTGCCTTTTTAGCTGTTTTCGGTTCAGGTGTTATGTCTGGTATAGTTTCAGAATTTAACTCTCTAGTTGTGTACGGTTCAGGAGTTGTGTCCGGCAAAGTTTCAGTATTTAACTTTCTAGTTGTGTACGGCTCAGGAGTTGTGTCCGGTATAGTTTCAGTATTAAACTTTCTAGTTGTGTACGGTTCAGGTGTTGTATCCGGTATTGGTTCAGTCATTGCCTTTTTAGTTGTGTACGGTTTAGGTGTTGTATCCGGTATAGGTTCAGTCATTGCCTTTTTAGCTGTTTTCGGTTCAGGTGTTATGTCTGGTATAGTTTCAGAATTTAACTCTCTAGTTGTGTACGGTTCAGGAGTTGTGTCCGGCAAAGTTTCAGTATTTAACTTTCTAGTTGTGTACGATTCAGGAGTTGTGTCCGGTATAGTTTCAGTATTAAACTTTTTAGTTGTGTACGGTTCAGGCGTTGTGTCTGGTATAATTTCAGTATTTAACTTCCCAGTTGTGTACGGTGCAGGTGTTGTGTCCGGTATCGGTTCAGTCATTGCCTTTTTAGTTGTTTTCGGTTCAGGTGTTATGTCTGATATAGTTTCAGAATTTAAACCTCTAGTTGTGTACGGTTCAGGAGTTATGTCCGGTATAGTTTCAGTATTAAACTTTCTAGTTGTGTACGGTTCAGGCGTTGTGTCCGGTAAAGTTTCAGTATTTAACTTTCTAGTTGTGTACGGTTCAGGGGTTGTGTCCGGTATAGTTTCAGTATTTAACTTTCTAGTTGTGTACGGTTCAGGTGTTGTGTCCGGTATAGTTTCAGTATTAAACTTTCTAGTTGTGTACGGTTCAAGTGTTGTGTCCGGTATAGTTTCAGTATTAAACTTTCTAGTTGTGTACGGTTCAGGTGTTGTGTCCGGTATTGGCTCAGTCATTGCCTTTTTAGTTGTTTTCGGTTTAGGTGTTATGTCTGGTATAGTTTCAGTATTTATTTTTCTAGTTGTGTCTGGTTCAGGTGTTGTGTCCGGCAAAGTTTCAGTATTAAACTTTCTAGTTGTGTACGGTTCAGGTGTTGTGTCCGGTATAGTTTCAGTATTAAACTTTCTAGTTGTGTACGGTTCAGGTGTTGTGTCCGGTATTGGCTCAGTCATTGCCTTTTTAGTTGTTTTGGGTTCAGGTGTTATGTCTGGTATAGTTTTAGTATTTAACTTTCTAGTTGTGTACGGTTCAGGAGTTGTGTCCGGCAAAGTTTCAGTATTTAACTTTCTAGTTGTGTACGATTCAGGAGTTGTGTCCGGTATAGATTCAGTATTTAACTTTCTAGTTGTGTACGGTTCAGGTGTTGTTTCCGGTATAGTTTCAGTATTAAACTTTCTAGTTGTGTACGGTTCAGGTGTTGTATCCGGTATTGGTTCAGTCATTGCCTTTTTAGTTGTTTTCGGTTCAGTTGTTATGTCTGGTATAGTTTCAGAATTTAAACCTCTAGTTGTGTACGGTTCAGGAGTTGTGTCCGGTATAGTTTCAGTATTTAACTTTTTAGTTGTGTACGGTTCAGACGTTGTGTCTGGTAAAGTTTCAGTATTTAACTTTCTAGTTGTGTACGGTTCAGGCGTTGTATCCGGTATTGGTTCAGTCATTGCCTTTTTAGTTGTGTACGGTTTAGGTGTTGTATCCGGTATAGGTTCAGTCATTGCCTTTTTAGTTGTTTTCGGTTCAGGTGTTATGTCTGGTATAGTTTCAGAATTTAACTCTCTAGTTGTGTACGGTTCAGGGGTTGTGTCCGGTATAGTTTCAGTATTTAACTTTCTAGTTGTGTACGGTTCAGGCGTTGTGTCCGGTATAGTTTCAGTATTAAACTTTCTAGTTGTGTACGGTTCAGGCGTTGTGTCCGGTAAAGTTTCAGTATTTAACTTTCTAGTTGTGTACGGTTCAGGGGTTGTGTCCGGTATAGTTTCAGTATTTAACTTTCTAGTTGTGTACGGTTCAGGTGTTGTGTCCGGTATAGTTTCAGTATTAAACTTTCTAGTTGTGTACGGTTCAGGTGTTGTATCCGGTATTGGTTCAGTCATTGCCTTTTTAGTTGTTTTCGGTTCAGGTGTTATGTCTGGTATAGTTTCAGTATTTATTTTTCTAGTTGTGTGAGGTTCAGGAGTTGTGTCCGGCAAAGTTTCAGTATTTAACTTTCTAGTTGTGTACGGTTCAGGAGTTGTGTCCGGTATACTTTCAGTATTTAAGTTTCTAGTTGTGTACGGTTCAGGTGTTGTGTCCGGTATAGTTTCAGTATTTAACTTTCTAGTTGTGTACGGTTCAGGTGTTGTGTCCGGTATAGTTTCAGTATTAAACTTTCTAGTTGTGTACGGCTCAGGAGTTGTGTCCGGTATAGTTTCAGTATTAAACTTTCTAGTTGTGTACGGTTCAGGCGTTGTGTCCGGTAAAGTTTCAGTATTTAACTTTCTAGTTGTGTACGGTTCAGGGGTTGTGTCCGGTATAGTTTCAGTATTTAACTTCCTAGTTGTGTACGGTTCAGGAGTTGTGTCCGGCAAAGTTTCAGTATTTAACTTTCTAGTTGTGTACGGTTCAGGTGTTGTGTCCGGTATAGTTTCAGTATTAAACTTTCTAGTTGTGTACGGTTCAGGAGTTGTGTCCGGCAAAGTTTCAGTATTTAACTTTCTAGTTGTGTACGGTTCAGGAGTTGTGTCTGGTATAATTTCAGTATTTAACTTCCCAGTTGTGTACGGTGCAGGTGTTGTGTCCGGTATCGGTTCACTCATTGCCTTTTTAGTTGTTTTCGGTTCAGGTGTTATGTCTGATATAGTTTCAGAATTTAAACCTCTAGTTGTGTACGGTTCAGGAGTTATGTCCGGTATAGTTTCAGTATTTAACTTTTTAGTTGTGTACGGTTCAGGCGTTGTGTCTGGTAAAGTTTCAGTATTTAACTTTCTAGTTGTGTACGGTTCAGGTGTTGTTTCCGGTATAGTTTCAGTATTAAACTTTCTAGTTGTGTACGGTTCAGGTGTTGTATCCGGTATTGGTTCAGTCATTGCCTTTTTAGTTGTTTTCGGTTCAGTTGTTATGTCTGGTATAGTTTCAGAATTTAAACCTCTAGTTGTGTACGGTTCAGGAGTTGTGTCCGGTATAGTTTCAGTATTTAACTTTTTAGTTGTGTACGGTTCAGACGTTGTGTCTGGTAAAGTTTCAGTATTTAACTTTCTAGTTGTGTACGGCTCAGGAGTTGTGTCCGGTATAGTTTCAGTATTAAACTTTTTAGTTGTGTACGGTTCAGGTGTTGTATCCGGTATTGGTTCAGTCATTGCCTTTTTAGTTGTGTACGGTTTAGGTGTTGTATCCGGTATAGGTTCAGTCATTGCCTTTTTAGTTGTTTTCGGTTCAGGTGTTATGTCTGGTATAGTTTCAGAATTTAACTCTCTAGTTGTGTACGGTTCAGGAGTTGTGTCCGATATAGTTTCAGTATTTAACTTTCTATTTGTGTACGGTTCAGGCGTTGTGTCCGGTAAAGTTTCAGTATTTAACTTTCTAGTTGTGTACGGTTCAGGGGTTGTGTCCGGTATAGTTTCAGTATTAAACTTTCTAGTTGTGTACGGTTCAGGCGTTGTGTCCGGTATAGTTTCAGTATTAAACTTTCTAGTTGTGTACGGTTCAGGTGTTGTATCCGGTATTGGTTCAGTCATTGCCTTTTTAGTTGTTTTCGGTTCAGGTGTTATGTCTGGTATAGTTTCAGTATTTATTTTTCTAGTTGTGTGAGGTTCAGGAGTTGTGTCCGGCAAAGTTTCAGTATTTAACTTTCTAGTTGTGTACGGTTCAGGAGTTGTGTCCGGTATACTTTCAGTATTTAAGTTTCTAGTTGTGTACGGTTCAGGTGTTGTGTCCAGTATAGTTTCAGTATTTAACTTTCTAGTTGTGTACGGTTCAGGTGTTGTGTCCGGTATAGTTTCAGTATTAAACTTTCTAGTTGTGTACGATTCAGGAGTTGTGTCCGGTATAGATTCAGTATTTAACTTTCTAGTTGTGTACGGTTCAGGAGTTGTGTCCGGTATAGTTTCAGTATTTAACTTTCTAGTTGTGTACGGTTCAGGGGTTGTGTCCGGTATAGTTTCAGTATTAAACTTTCTAGTTGTGTACGGTTCAGGAGTTGTGTCCGGCAAAGTTTCAGTATTTAACTTTCTAGTTGTGTACGGTTCAGGAGTTGTGTCTGGTATAATTTCAGTATTTAACTTCCCAGTTGTGTACGGTGCAGGTGTTGTGTCCGGTATCGGTTCAGTCATTGCCTTTTTAGTTGTTTTCGGTTCAGGTGTTATGTCTGATATAGTTTCAGAATTTAAACCTCTAGTTGTGTACGGTTCAGGAGTTATGTCCGGTATAGTTTCAGTATTTAACTTTTTAGTTGTGTACGGTTCAGGCGTTGTGTCTGGTAAAGTTTCAGTATTTAACTTTCTAGTTGTGTACGGCTCAGGAGTTGTGTCCGGTATAGTTTCAGTATTAAACTTTCTAGTTGTGTACGGTTCAGGCGTTGTGTCCGGTAAAGTTTCAGTATTTAACTTTCTAGTTGTGTACGGTTCAGGGGTTGTGTCCGGTATAGTTTCAGTATTTAATTTTCTAGTTGTGTACGGTTCAGGTGTTGTGTCCGGTATAGTTTCAGTATTAAACTTTCTAGTTGTGTACGGTTCAGGTGTTGTATCCGGTATTGGTTCAGTCATTGCCTTTTTAGTTGTTTTCGGTTCAGGTGTTATGTCTGGTATAGTTTCAGTATTTATTTTTCTAGTTGTGTACGGTTCAGGAGTTGTGTCCGGCAAAGTTTCAGTATTTAACTTTCTAGTTGTGTACGGTTCAGGCGTTGTGTCCGGTAAAGTTTCAGTATTTAACTTTCTAGTTGTGTACGGTTCAGGGGTTGTGTCCGGTATAGTTTCAGTATTTAATTTTCTAGTTGTGTACGGTTCAGGTGTTGTGTCCGGTATAGTTTCAGTATTAAACTTTCTAGTTGTGTACGGTTCAGGTGTTGTATCCGGTATTGGTTCAGTCATTGCCTTTTCAGTTGTTTTCGGTTCAGGTGTTATGTCTGGTATAGTTTCAGTATGTATTTTTCTAGTTGTGTACGGTTCAGGAGTTGTGTCCGGCAAAGTTTCAGTATTTAACTTTCTAGTTGTGTACGGTTCAGGTGTTGTGTCCGGTATAGTTTCAGTATTAAACTTTCTAGTTGTGTACGGTTCAGGAGTTGTGTCCGGCAAAGTTTCAGTATTTAACATTCTAGTTGTGTACGGTTCAGGAGTTGTGTCTGATATAATTTCAGTATTTAACTTCCCAGTTGTGTACGGTGCAGGTGTTGTGTCCGGTATCGGTTCAGTCATTGCCTTTTTAGTTGTTTTCGGTTCAGGTGTTATGTCTGGTATAGTTTCAGAATTTAAACCTCTAGTTTTGTACGGTTCAGGAGTTGTGTCCGGTATAGTTTCAGTATTTAACTTTTTAGTTGTGTACGGTTCAGGCGTTGTGTCTGGTAAAGTTTCAGTATTTAACTTTCTAGTTGTGTACGGCTCAGGAGTTGTGTCGGGTATAGTTTCAGTATTAAACTTTCTAGTTGTGTACGGTTCAGGCGTTGTGTCCGGTAAAGTTTCAGTATTTAACTCTCTAGTTGTGTACGGTTCAGGGGTTGTGTCCGGTATAGTTTCAGTATTTAACTTTTTAGTTGTGTACGGTTCAGGCGTTGTGTCTGGTAAAGTTTCAGTATTTAACTTTCTAGTTGTGTACGGCTCAGGAGTTGTGTCGGGTATAGTTTCAGTATTAAACTTTCTAGTTGTGTACGGTTCAGGCGTTGTGTCCGGTAAAGTTTCAGTATTTAACTCTCTAGTTGTGTACGGTTCAGGGGTTGTGTCCGGTATAGTTTCAGTATTTAACTTTCTAGTTGTGTACGGCTCAGGAGTTGTGTCGGGTATAGTTTCAGTATTAAACTTTCTAGTTGTGTACGGTTCAGGCGTTGTGTCCGGTAAAGTTTCAGTATTTAACTCTCTAGTTGTGTACGGTTCAGGGGTTGTGTCCGGTATAGTTTCAGTATTAAACTTTCTAGTTGTGTACGGCTCAGGAGTTGTGTCCGGTATAGTTTCAGTATTTAACTTTCTAGTTGTGTACGGTTCAGGAGTTGTGTCCGGCAAAGTTTCAGTATTTAACTTTCTAGTTGTGTACGGTTCAGGAGTTGTGTCCGGTATAGTTCCAGTATTTAAGTTTCTAGTTGTGTACAGTTCAAGTGTTGTGTCTGGTATAGGTTCAGTATTGAACTTTCTAGTTGTGTACGGTTCAAGTGTTGTGTCCGGTATAGGTTCAGTCATTGCCTTTTTAGTTGTTTTCGGTTCAGGTGTTGTGTCCGGTATAGATTCAGTCATTGCCTTTTTAGTTGTGACCGGTTCAGGTGTTGTGTCTGGTAAAGGTTCAGTATTTATCTTTCTAGTTGTGTACGGTTCAGGTGTTGTGTCCGGTATAGGTTCAGTATTCACTTTCTTTGTTGTGTCACGTTCAGGTGTTGTGTCTGGTATAGGCTCAGTATTTACCTTTCTAGTTGTGTATGGTTCAGGTGTTGTGTCCGGTATAGGTTCAGTCATTGCCTTTTCAGTTGTGTACGGTTCAGGCGTTATGTCTGGTATAGGTTCAGTATTGAACTTTTTAGTTGTGGACGGTTCAGGTGTTGTGTCCGGTATAGGTTCAGTCATTGCCTTTTTAGATGTGTCCGGTTCAGGTGTTGTGTCTGGTATCGTTTCAGTATTTAACTTTCTAGTTGTGTGTGGTTCAGGAGTTGTGTCCGGTATAGTTTCAGTATTTAACTTTCTAGTTGTGTACGGTTCAGGAGTTGTGTCCGGCAAAGTTTCAGTATTTAACTTTCTAGTTGTGTCCGGTATAGATTCAGTCATTGCCTTTTTAGTTGTGTACGGTTGAGGTGTTGTGTCTGGTATGGGTTCAGTATTGAACTTTCTAGTTGTGTACGGTTCAGGAGTTATGTCTGGTATAGTTTCAGTATTTATATTTCTAGTTGTGTACGGTTCAGGAGTTGTGTCCGGTATAGGTTCAGTATTTACTTTCTTAGTTGTGTCAGGTTCAGGTGTTGTGCCTGGTATAGGTTCAGTATTTAACTTTCTAGTTGTGTATGGTTCAGGTGTTGTGTCCGGTATAGGTTCAGTCATTGCCTTTTCAGTTGTGTATGGTTCAGGCGTTATGTCTGGTATAGGTTCAGTATTGAACTCTTTAGTTGTGTACGGTTCAGGTGTTGTGTCCGGTATAGGTTCAGTCATTGCCTTTTTAGTTGTTTTCGGTTCAGGTGTTGTGTCCGGTATAGGTTCAGTCATTACCTTTTTAGTTGTGTCCGGTTCAGGTGTTGTGTCCGGTATAGGTTCAGTCATTACCTTTTTAGTTGTTTTCGGTTCATTTGTTATGTCTGGTATAGTTTCAGTATTTAATTTTCTAGTTGTGTACGGTTCAGGTGTTGTGTCCGGTATAGATTCAGTCATTGCCTTTTTAGTTGTGTCCGGTTCAGTTGTTGTGTCTGGTATAGGTTCAGTATTTAACTTTCTAGTTGTGTACGGTTCAGGTGTTGTGACCGGTATAGGTTCAGTATTTACTTTCTTAGTTGTGTCTAGTTCAGGTGTTGTGTCTGGTATAGGTTCAGTATTTAACTTTCTAGTCGTGTACGGCTCAGTTGTTGTGTCCCGTATAGGTTCAGTATTTACTTTCTTAGTTGTGTCTGGTTCAGGTGTTGTGTCTGGTATAGGTTCAGTATTTACTTTCTTAGTTGTGTCTGGTTCAGGTGTTGTGTCTGGTATAGGCTCAGTATTGAACTTTCTAGTTGTGTACGGTTCAGGTGTTATGTCTGGTATAGGTTCAGTATTGAACTTTCTAGTTGTGTACGGTTCAGCTGTTGTGTCCGGTATAGGTTCAGTCATTGCCTTTTTAGTTGTGTCCGGTTCAGGTGTTGTGTCTGGTATCGGTTCAGTATTGAACTTTCTAGTTGTGTACGGTTCAGGAGTTGTGTCTGGTATCGGTTCAGTATTGAACTTTCCAGTTGTGTACGGTTCAGCTGTTGTGTCCGGTATAGGTTCAGTCATTGCCTTTTTAGTTGTGTCCGGTTCAGGTGTTGTGTCTGGTATCGGTTCAGTATTGAACTTTCTAGTTGTGTACGGTTCAGGAGTTGTGTCTGGTATAGGTTCGGTATTGAACTTTCTGGTTGTGTACGGTTCAGGTGTTGTGTCTGGTATAGGTTCAGTCATTGCCTTTTTAGTTGTGTCCGGTTCAGGTGTTGTGTCTGGTATAGGTTCGGTATTAAACTTTCTGGTTGTGTACGGTTCAGGTGTTGTGTCCGGTGTAGGATAAGTTGATACCTTTTTAGTTGTGGTCGTTGTCCAGAAGTCATCCATGGTTCTACCACGGGTATTCGGAGTTTGTGTCCAGATACCATTATCAGTTCCTCCACCATTAGATATAGTTGACTTCTTGGCAGTTATGGGTGCGCCAAGGGTGGTGGTTCGTATGCTGGTAGCTGGTTCTGTTGTTGGGATATTAGTTGGTGTTCGATCTGTTTTCTTGGCAGTTATGGGTGCGCTAAGGGTGGTGGCTCGTATGCTAGTAGCTGGTTCTGTTGTTGGGATATTAGTTGGTGTTCGATCTGTTTTCTTGGCAGTTATGGGTGCGCCAAGGGTGGTGGTTCGTATGCTGGTAGCTGGTTCTGTTGTTGGGATATTAGTTGGTGTTCGATCTGTTTTCTTGGTAGTTATGGGTGCGCCAAGGATGGTGGTTCGTATGCTGGTAGCTGGTTCTGTTGTTGGGATATTAGTTGGTGTTCGATCTGTTTTCTTGGTAGTTATGGGTGCGCCAAGGGTGGTGGTTCGTATGCTGGTAGCTGGTTCTGTTGTTGGGATATTAGTTGGTGTTCGATCTGTTTTCTTGGCAGTTATGGGTGCGCCAAGGGTGGTGGTTCGTATGCTGGTAGCTGGTTCTGTTTTTGGGATATTAGTTGGTGTTCGATCTGTTTTCTTGGCAGTTATGGGTGCGCCAAGGGTGGTGGTTCGTATGCTGGTAGCTGGTTCTGTTGTTGGGATATTAGTTGGTGTTCGATCTGTTTTCTTGGCAGTTATGGGTGCGCCAAGGGTGGTGGTCCGTATGCTAGTAGCTGGTTCTGTTGTTGGGATATTAGTTGGTGTTCGATCTATTTTCTTGGCAGTTATGGGTGCGCCAAGGGTGGTGGTTCGTATGCTGGTAGCTGGTTCTGTTGTTGGGATATTAGTTGGTGTTCGATCTGTTTTCTTGGTAGTTATGGGTGCGCCACGGGTGGTGGTCCGTATGCTGGTAGCTGGTTCTGTTGTTGGGATATTAGTTGGTGTTCGATCTGTTTTCTTGGTAGTTATGGGTGCGCCACGGGTGGTGGTCCGTATGCTGGTAGTTGGGGTCATGGTATCTGGTCCTGGTGCCATCGTTGTGCGTCTATCAGGAAGATTGTCTCGGCGTGTAGTTCGGCGTGTAGTTTGGAGTGTAGTTTGGCGTGTAGTGCGGCCTCTAGTTTGGCGTGTAGTTTGCTCTTCTGTTGTCGTTGTGAACGGATCATACGTGCTTTCAGAAGTCGCAGCTGTTGTTGTCATCTGGAAACAAAATAATTATACTCCCATATGGAATAAGTTGTTTTTTCTTTTCAAATATTTCCTACCCAGCAAACACGAGACGTTGACCCAATGCTGATTAAATGTTGGCCAATCCTCTACGACGTCAGCCCATCATTTAAACAGCACCTGGTCAACCTCCTGTTTGACCAACTGTAGGATCATTGTTCATCCATCGTACACAACGCTGTCCCAACATTGAACTAACATTGGGTCAATGTATCAATGTATATTATTACTTTATTTCAAACTGAATGCATTGTTACAGATTAAATTGATAGCAGGCAATCAAAACAACCTTTCCAAGGCGAGTAATATATTGAGGATTTCAAGAAATTTCATAATTTGACGGTCCCTTTTCATCTAGTATGTTTCATACTTTTGAGACTGGAATTGCTAATGTCATTTTCCAGCTTCAACGAGAAAATGAGGATTGAAAGAAATTTCATAATTTGGCGGTCAAAGGGTTAACCCTTTTCATCTAGTATTTTTTATACTTTTGAAACTGGAATTGCTAATGTCATTTTCCAGCTTCAAAGAGAAAATTGACATTTCCCAAATTGAATGATTTGATTACCTGAGCAAATGCCGCATATGCTGGATCACTGTTAGATTTTTTGTGGAATTGTTTAACTCTTTACCCGCCGGTGTCGCATATATTCGGGTTTTCATTTTTTATTAGCACATTAAATACCACCTTACGAACATGTTAAATATAAAATGTGACGTCAATCAGCAATATTTGGAAACAGTTGACCTCCATTTTGTCAAATCTGAATATTTTTCACTCACTTTAAGTTGTGGATCGCGTCAGCGAGACACAACTTCAAGTGGGTGAAATTCAGATTGAATAATTTGGCGGTTAAAGGGTTAAATTGCTTTTCTAAACAAATGTATTATGCGGACCCAGGGAGCTAACTATCAAAGGCTCGACATATTTAGCTCCCGCCGTCACCGTAGGTGAGCGAAGGGAGCTATGGATTCTACCTCCGTTTTTTTTTGGCCTCTTCTTTTGCCTATAACTTTGTGAGAAAATAAGCTAGGATAACAATTTTTGGTATGTGGGTTACTTCCAGGTGGCTAATGGACGGGTTGAAATATTTTTAATCTGAATTCAATTCGCAAGGTTGCAGAGGAGAAAATGATGATGTGACGGCGTTGGGCCGTTGGGCCGTTGGGCCGTTTGGCCGTTGGGCCGTTGGGCCGTCCGTAAACAATTCGTTTCCGGAGCATATCTCTGAAAGTACTTGTCCGATTGTCTTCAAATTTTACACACAACACCCCTAGGGGGTCTAGTTGTGCCTTTTGGGGTATTTGAACTTTGACCTACTTCTGGTTCAGAACTATGACCTATTTAGACGTTTTGACGCGCACTTCGTTTCCGGAGCAGATCTCAAAAAGTACTGGGCCGATGACAGTCATATTGCACATACATGTTCTCTAAGGTCCCTAGTTGTGCCTTTTCAGGTTTTTGGACCTTGACCTTGAAGTTGACCCAGCACTTTGACCTAATTTATACCATCGGTAAATCCGACTGAAAGATTTTGCGGAATATCATGAAAACCGCTCAAGATAGCTACACCATTACTATAAAACAAATTGTGAGGTTTCAGGAGAGGATGCATCTTGAAAAATTTCAAGTCGATAATATTAAAAATGGCCGCCTATCGGCCATTATTCACCTCGACAGGCCTGATAATGCGGAATATCATGAAAACCGCTCATGATAGCTACACCATTATTATCAAATAAATTGTAAGGTTTCAGGAGAGGATGCATCCTGAAAAATTTGAAGTTGATAAAATTCAAAATGGCCGCCTATCAGCCATTATTCACCTCGACAGGTCTGATATTGTGGAATATCATGAAAACCGCTCAAGATATCTACACCATTACTATAAAACAAATTGTAAGGCTTCAGGGGAGGATGTATTTTGAAAAAAATCATTTTGTCAAAGTTCAAAATGGCCGCCAATCGGCCATTATTCACTTTCACATGGCCGTTATTTGGTAAACCGTGCTAGATGGCTAGACCATTACTATAAAACAATTTGTGTGATTTCAGGAGAGGATGCATCTTGAAAAAATTCGACTCGATAAAATTCAAAATGGCCGCTTATCGGCCATTATTCACTTTCACATGGCCGTTATTTGGTAAACCGTGCTAGATGGCTAGACCATTACTATAAAACAAAATGTGTGATTTCAGGAGAGGATGCATCTTGAAAAAATTCGACTCGATAAAATTCAAAATGGCCGCCTATCGGCCATTATTCACTTTCACATGGCCGTTATTTGGTAAACCGTGCTAGATGGCTAGACCATTACTATAAAACAAAATGTGTGATTTCAGGAGAGGATGCATCTTGAAAAAAATAGACTCGATAAAATTCAAAATGGCCGCTTATTGGCCATTATTCACTTTCACATGGCCGTTATTTGGTCAACTGTGCTAGATGGCTAGACCATTACTGTAAAACGAAATGTGAGATTTCAGATGAGGATGCATCTTGAAAAAAATTGACTTGATCAAATTTAAAATGGCCGCCTTTTCGGCCACTATTCATTTTCACATGGCTGATATTTGGTAAACCGTGCTTGATGGCTAGACCACTACCTGATTACTATAAAACAAAGTGTGAGTTTTCGGGGGAGGATGCACCCTGAAAATTTTTAACTTACGAATTCAAAATGGCCGACAATCAGCAATATTTACCTCGATAGGCCTGATATCAGGTAAACCGGTCTAGATAGCTAGACCATTACTATAAAACAAAATGTGACGTTTAGAGAGAGGATGCCTTTAAAAAACTTTCCACTCAATCGAATTCAAAATGGCCGCCTATCGGCCACTATTTACTTTCACATTGCTGATATTTGGTAAACCGTGTTAGATAGCTGGACCATTACTATAAAACAAAATGTAAGATTACAAGAGAGGATGCATCTTGAAAAAAATTGACTCGATCAAATTTAAAATGGCCGCCTATCGGCCATTATTTACTTTCACATAGCCGTTATTTGGTAAACCGTGCTAGATGGCTAGACCATTACTATAAAACAAAATGTGTGATTTCAGGAGAGGATGCATCTTGAAAAAATTCGACTCGATAAAATTCAAAATGGCCGCCTATCGGCCATTATTCACTTTCACATGGCCGTTATTTGGTAAACCGTGCTAGATGGCTAGACCATTACTATAAAACAAAATGTGTGATTTCAGGAGAGGATGCATCTTGAAAAAAATAGACTCGATAAAATTCAAAATGGCCGCTTATCGGCCATTATTCACTTTCACATGGCCGTTATTTGGTCAACTGTGCTAGATGGCTAGACCATTACTGTAAAACGAAATGTGAGATTTCAGATGAGGATGCATCTTGAAAAAAATTGACTTGATCAAATTTAAAATGGCCGCCTTTTCGGCCACTATTCATTTTCACATGGCTGATATTTGGTAAACCGTGCTAGATGGCTAGACCACTACCTGATTACTATAAAACAAAGTGTGAGTTTTCGGGGGAGGATGCACCCTGAAAATTTTTAACTTACGAATTCAAAATGGCCGACAATCAGCAATATTTACCTCGATAGGCCTGATATCAGGTAAACCGGTCTAGATAGCTAGACCATTACTATAAAACAAAATGTGACGTTTAGAGAGAGGATGCCTTTAAAAAACTTTCCACTCAATCGAATTCAAAATGGCCGCCTATCGGCCACTATTTACTTTCACATTGCTGATATTTGGTAAACCGTGTTAGATAGCTGGACCATTACTATAAAACAAAATGTAAGATTACAAGAGAGGATGCATCTTGAAAAAAATTGACTCGATCAAATTCAAAATGGCCGCCTATCGGCCATTATTTACTTTCACATAGCCGGTTTTTAGTAACCGTACTAGATGGCTAGACCATTACTATAAAACAAAATGTGAGATTTCAGGAGAGGATGCATCTTGAAAATTTTTGACTTGATCAAATTCAAAATGGCCTCCTATCGGCCATTATTCACTTTCACATGGGCGATATTTGGTAAACCGTGCTAGATGGCTAGACCATTACTATAGAATGAAATGTGAGATTTCAGCTGAGGATGCATCTTGGAAAATTTTGACTTGATCAAATTCAAAATGGCCCTCTATCGGCCATTATTTACTTTCACATGCCCAATATTTTGCAAACTGTGTAAGATGTTAGTCCATTACTATAAAACAAAATTTGAGGTTTCGGGGGAGGATGCACCCTAAGTTTTTAACTAATTTATATCGAATTCAAAATGACCGTAAATCAGCTATTAGTTAACTCGATTGGCCTGATATCGGGTAAACCATGCCAGATAGGTAGACCATTACTGGGATACTGATTAGGATCATTAATTTCAATGGAGGTTTGCAATCTCTGACAGACTGTCTAGTTCTTATCTTACTCTTAGACTGGGCTTCTTAGACCTAGTTGTCTTGCGTCTTGATTTTTGACCTAGACTAGGACTACATTAATAACCCTATACAAAATTGCTTAAATCAAATTCTAATTCGGAGCGGGAGCTCCTGGACTTATGTAGTCTTGTTTGGTATTAGTCTGGTGCGGTATGTCATTTTAGCCATTTCTGTTGCCCAAATTGATTTTATTGTTTTTATGGCTTCCTTAGGGGTCAAATAAGCCAAAAATATTGGGGTTCAATTCCCCCCCCCCTCAACCTCGTTTTATGACACATTCAAAATGACCGCCATCGAAATCACATATTTGGCCATAACTTGAGCTCTAACTATGTCTATACCAATGTTGTTGGGTATGGGGTATCCAATAGTGCACATACAAAATGTGTATGTCTTGTAGATATTTTGATATTGCAAATAAAACACATTTTTCATGCGTTTTCGGTCATTTTAGTCGCGAATATGAAAAAACTCAAATTTTCAAACAATTATTTTCGTAGGTTTATTTAGTCTGTAGTATAATAAAAAAAAACATTGCTGATGGTTTCTGAATGGTGGATGTCTCGTTTCCTTGATGGACCCTAAATATTCCACCAAGAAGGCGTAAAAGTGATGGCGTAGAAAGTGAACAACTTCAACAACGATGTTTGGTACATTTCCTTGATTTGCAAAATTAATGAACATTTTACAGCAGTCACAGAGGAATATTAATAAAACTAGAAGTGGATGGGAGGGGTGGAGGTCAAATTCGAAATTTAAAAAACAATGCAAAATAATACAAAATTGTGATCAATCATAATGATAAAGGCACGTGATTGTGGTCCATTCAATGGCTTATTTTATCGAAAAGGTATTGAGGTTTAGGTTCAAATTTAGTGATTTTTATTTACATATTAACATATTGACAATTTTAAAATTACCAAAATGGCCGGATATCGTTCACAATGACACATGCCACAATAGAGCCGACATGTCTAATTTGATTGTCATATACCCCACTGTTGCATTTGTACAGGATTCTCAAAAGCTGAGCGTTTTAAATAACTATATCTGGCTCCACGGCAGTCTGATTTGCATTCATATTTGGTGAGCTCGATAACAACCCTTGGTGCAGGTAAACTAAGACATCTGACAGGAATCAACATGCCACCTTTCACTTCCAACACATTTGGTTCTAATATGGTGGGGGTTTTGGCCATCTGATAAAGCATGTCTTGTTTCATTGACATGTAGTTGGCCCTCCCAATGTACAAATTTAGAGAGTGGCAGGTGCCGCATTGATACGGGTATCTGACTGCCACCTCAGTAATGCGCGCATCCCGGGTTTGCACCACGCTGATATCGCAGGGGTCTTTCAGAGAAATACCTATTGTCTATGATATCCCCTCTCAATGTGACTAGGTGATCAAACTAATGGTGGCCTCGTCGAGTTCAGGTTGAAACTAGTGTGTTAACGTTAATTTTGCGTCAGGCTACGCGCTGCCATATGCTCCTTCATAATGTAAAAAATAGTATGTTGAAGAGCACGTTATATTACAAGCTATTTAGGATAACGTGTGAAGATAACGTTAGTTCCATAGATCAGTTAAGAGATATTACACAAGATGCTTCATTATCACAGAAACCAACCAAATTTCAAGAGGTACACTTGAAAGAAATATGACACCATTTTCGGCAAACTTACTGGACAATATGTAAACTGATTTTCAGCAAAGTAAATTGTGGAATTTATAGGCATTGATCTATGCCAAGCTTCCACCGATGAATGGGCATACCAAAGCATTTTCTGTTGTGTATGACATTGTGGCATTACAATTACTTTTGAGCTGGAAAGGAGCAATGGCTACTCTGTTGCAGTACATATCTGACCTACTTAAGCTTCACCTCACCCATTACCCAGTTAATGCGTCAGTATTAGATTCAGAATTTGTCAGTATCGGACCTGAATATATGATGTGGTTCAATTCACACCTGTTGTGGAATGCCGCTCCTGTTAGTGTATCCTTTGCAGGAAGAAAATGAATTCACCTCTCCTGGAGAAGCGAGTACAAGCTCAACATATTATATTAAACAAGCGAGTACAAGCTCAACATATTATATTAAACAATCAACAGTTTTATTAGACACACGACCTCTACGTTCTAGAGTATGTGGTGTGAGCTGAGCCAGATCTTATTCTGATCAAGTTAGTGAAATCGTAATGTAATACTGATGCATAGACTGGGTCGTGGATGAATTCGGAGTGGAAGTAACTCAGAGAGAGACATCATTAAGCATAGTACCCAGTGCTGACTCCATCAAATGATAGGTCCGAGATGGTTAAGGCATCACTCTTTTGTCATGATGAAGCATCCCTCACACATGATCCGTGGCTAATAAAGCTGCCCTGGATCTATTATTGGGACACCTAACAAAATTATGACTTCATGAATAACTCTCATAGTTTGATATGTTCCTCTTGCAACTTGGTTGGGATAAAAATGTACATACATAGTACATAATAGTAAAAGTGCTTATCAGTTGTTCAGCTACCTCGACTTCTGCCTTTCTGGAATAACTTCTCGCAGGTGATCTAATTGCATTATGACTTGTTTTACCGGATGACAGATCTATTTACTACTGAGCATACAATATGCAAACACATTCAAGTGTAGGCTATCTGTTAACATATGGATTTGTTCAAAATGTATTATGTTTTCTGTTCTGTTATATTAAAATATTGTTTGTAATATTTCTTAATTTAATGATTTGTGGTAGGCTGCTGGACCTCCCATGTAAACAGATTATGTCAAAACATTATCGTTTTAAAAAGCTTGAAATCACTTGTCTTCAAAGCCATTGAATGTTTGCTATGAGCCTCTTAAATATCAGCTATGGTGATGTCCCTGTCCTCTCCAATTATGGCTGGAATCTACACGCTGATAACTCTCATAAGCTGTGATGAATTAAAAGTCCCCCTTTTGTTTGTTATTGTGCATCATTGATGGATTTAAACAATCTGAAAATCAATTAATTTTATGGACCACAATTACCCACCAAGATTATTTTTTATCATTTGCTCAGGAAATATAAAAATTGCTAAAACGCACAATGTGGGATAATTTTATTTTATTTTGAATAACCTCGACATAACCCACCCACTTCTCAAAATTATCAAATGTGTTTTGTCAAAAACACATTACTGTCAATAATTAGCCTCTGTGACTGTTGTAATATGTTTAAATAAAGTAAATGCATCAAACATCGTTATTGAAATTGTCGAGTTTCTACGATCGCTTTATGTCATTTTGGTGGAATATTTAGGGTTCATTAACTGAGCACCCATCATTCAGAAACCATCAACAATGTACTGCTTATCATTATACACACTAAACAACGCTAATTGTTTGAATTTGAGTTTTTTTCGAATTTGCGGGAAAAAAATGACCGAAAACGTATCAAAAATGTGTTTTATCGTTAATTTCAGAAATACCTAAGATACATCCACATTTTTATGGGCAGCATTTGATAGCTCATACCCAAAAACATAGGTATATACATCAAAATCGTGACTCTAGATATGCTAGTTATGGCCAAATATGTAATTTTGATGGCGGCCATTTTGAATGTGTCATAAAACGAGGTTGATGGGCGGGAAAAATTGAACCCCAATATTTCTGGCTTATTTGACCCATAAGAAAGTAAAAAAAAACAATAAAATTAATTTGGGCAAGAACGTTTAATTTTAGGCATATTTCTGACATACCGCACCAGACTATATTGGAGATCAAAGGATTTTTGTAATATAAAAGCATCATAAATGTCTTAGTCAACTCTTTCCGTTTCATTTGAAAACATATGGTATGGGTCTAAGGCCGTTATGAATATGTTTACTCTTGCAGTGCGTGGACCGACTGTAGACATCAGAATCTGACGTCGGTAGCACTGTAAGGGTAGATATGATATTTACATATACACCTGTGGCTGAAGGAAAGGGGCTCTGAATAGTTTATTGTGATATTAAGTAAAATAGTTTCTCCCGTCATTTA